>JAEIGF010000179.1:0-31488 GCA_018903485.1 Drosophila littoralis | reverse complement strand
ATTTTTCTTATAAATATAGAGACATGGTAAAACTAATAAAAACCGAGTTAGGTCAAGATACCTTGATAAACAAAAATGTTTTTCATACAACTTTATTTTCCACCGATCGTTCCTATGGCAGCTATATAATATAGTGGTGCGATCTTAATAGGATTTTGCAGATTTATGAGGAGAATAATCAAACTAATAAATGCCGAGTTGGGTCAAGATACCTTGATAAAGAAAAATTTTATTCATACAGCAACTTATATTAGGACTGATCGTTCCTATGGCAGCTAAATGATATAGTTGTCCGATCTTAATAGAATTATGCATATATATGAGGAGCATAGTTAAACAAATTAATGACGAGTTTGGTCAAGATATCTGGCTAAGCCAAAATGTTTTCATACAACAGCTTCATTTTCGAGCAATCCTTCCTATGGCAGTGGTACGATCTTAATAGGATTATGCATATATGAATGTCAAAAGTTTTCCATACTACAAATTATTTTCGACCGATCGTTCCTATGGCAGCTATATAATATAGCAGCTAAGAGAATAGTAAAACTAATAAATGCCGAGTTTGGTCAACATATCGTGAAAAGGAAAACATTTATCCATACAACAACGCCCTATTTCGATCTTTCTTTCCTATGGCAACTAAATGATATAGTGGTCCGATCTTAATAGGATTATGCATATATATTAGGAGCATTGTAAAGATATCTTGTTAAACAAAAATGTTTTTTATACAAGAACCTAGCTTTCGACCGATCGTTCCTATGGCAGCTATATAATACAGTAGTCCGATGTAATAAGATTTTGCAAAAATGAAATCTCAAAACGCCGTGTTTTCTCAAAATATCTTGAATGACAAAAAGTCTTCCATACTATTACTACATTTTGGCCCGATCGCTCCTATGGCAGCTATATGATATAGTGGTCCGATCATAATAGGATTTTGCATATAAATATGAGGAGCATAGTAAAACTAATAAATGCCGAGTTAGGTCAAGATACCTTGATAAAAAAATGTTTTTCATACAATTTATTTTTGGACCGATCGTTCCTATGGCAGCTGTATGATATAGTGGTCCGATCTTAATAGGATTATGCATATATTGAGGAACATATTTAAACTAATAAATGACAAGTTTCGTCAAGATATCTGCTTAAACAAAACCTTTTTTTTTTTTTTCCCCATAGTAGATTTCGTTTGGGTCGCGGGGCGTTGGGTTCGGGGCGCGTACTTCTGCTTTTGCTCAATTAAGCTAGCCGTGGTCGGAATTCTCCCTCGCCCAATCTGCCTATCAACACCAATTGACATGAAGAATATCAAGTACGCTTCAGAAAAACCAGATCAAATTCTATCATAAAATTTATCTTTATTTCCCTATCCTGTAAATAAGTGTTCCGACAATTACCAAAAAACTCAGGACCCGATATGCGTAATGGAGGGAACTTGGTGTTAGTTGACCCTCGTCTCTACCCTCCCTATCATAGCAACCAAAAAATCGTAGATTGCCTCTATGCGAGGCGGCATTCGACGCTGCCTTCCATAGTGGCTTCGCCCATAGTGGCTTACGTTTGGGTCGCGGGGCGTTGGGTTCGGGTACGCGTACTTTTTGCTTTTGCTCAATTTAGCTCGTCGTGGTCGGGGTTCTTCCTCGCCCAATTTGCCTATCAACACCTATACACTGACATGAAGAATATCAAGTACCCCAGCGGACTAACACGCGAGCCTTTAGCGAGTCTCGCAAAATGCTCACAAATGAGCTCGTATGTGAGCTGAAAACGCAGAAAAGTGTTATAATTACAAGATTGCCAAGAAAATGAGTTTAAATATTAAATCAAATAAAATGTTATATATTTTTTAAATAAAATTTGAATTGAGTATGAATATTAAAAAAAAAACAACAAATCATATTATATGCGAGTCTTTTGCGATATTTTGTAAGTGACTTTTTTAATAAAGCTTATCTACAGAAACGTATCGCAGGAAGTATTTTATTAGACTCGTTAGAAATATAAGAAAAGGCTCGCAAAACATATCACAAAAGGCTCGCTAGCCCTATTTCTTGCGACAGTCGTAAATGAAATTTTGACTGCCACAAACTGAACGACATATGATTCATATTGCTATCATTTCCCGATGCGTTTGCGAGAGTTTTGTCGGGTAAAGTCTCCCATTTGACCAGTTTACGATATCGTTTGCGAAGGTTTGGTGCGCTGGGACGCTTCAATCTTTATTTCCCTATCGTATATATAAGTGTTCAGACAAACACCACAAAACTCGGGACCCGATATGTCTAATGGAGGGAACTTGGTCTTACTTGTCCCTCTTCTCTACCCTCCCTACCATAGCAACCAGAAAATCGTAGATTGCGCCTATACGAGACTCAAATCATTAACGCATTTCAACAGAATTCAGCATAGTGCTCGACAGACAAGATAAATATTCAACGATTCATATTAAAATACAACAAAATCATTTAATTAAGGAAAGCAGTTGATCTCAAGATACAAGATTATATTACAAGAGAATTGTAAATTCCCTAAGATATACCGGAATATTCAAATCCGAATTCATGGTTTAACAATAATAATATACTGATTTCTGTTCAACAAAATAACTTTAGTTTCCCAACACAACTGGAGAAAACTTTTATCTTACGCTCATGTTGGCAACAGGTGCGATATCAATGCAATGTCAATCGTAAATATATATATAAACAACAGATTTTCCAAATATAGTCGTCAATACTCTATATTAACTCACTCATACTTCCATCGTTGCATGCACTTGGTCCCAATATGACGTCGAAGTTGGTGTGTGTGTGTAGGTGTATTATTGTATGTGTATCATTGTTGCCTTTGTACAAAGAAAGTTTATTGTAAGTATATATATAACTATTGAAGTGCATAAAAATATCACAACCTTACCCTTGCCAAGTATATTTATAGGTCAAAATGAATATTATTTCTGCTGCTTAACACTAATATCTATCGACTAAATTTTAATTCAATATAATACTTTTTTTTCTCATGTTTGTTAAATTGCTTAAATTTACTTTAGCTTCGAGCAATGGGGATAGATTAGGTAGACATCCGCTGATCGCAAAGACAAAATTTAAGTTTAATGTGATGTATGTATGGATGCGTGCTTCGAATTTCGTTCAGGTTGCTCCTGTTTTACTAACTGTAGTTGCTTTTATCTTTGGCTTGTTCATGCGCTTTACTTTTCTGTCAATTCTAATTCTCCTAGTCAATTACACTACGCAACACAGATTTTAAGTCATGATTGCTTTGTGGGTCTGAATAAACTTGGGACTTTGGTATCCATTTATATAGGTCACTTATCGCCAGACACATTTGATGATCATCAACGAGCAGTCTCGAATGTGGCACTGGAGCACGGTTCCGAAATCTCCTTGGAGTAGATTTACTACCCTTGTCTCCGAGCCAATGTATATGCACCAATAACTTGAGTAAAAAACAAATTTTCCATACTATAATTTAATTTTGGACAGATCGCCTCTATGGCAGCTATATGATATAGTGGTCCGATCATAATAGGATTTTTCTTATAAATATAAGGAGCATGGTAAAACTAATAAATGCCGAGTTAGGTCAAGATACCTTGATAAACAAAAATGTTTTTCATACAACTTTATTTTCCACCGATCGTTCCTATGGCAGCTATATAATATGGTGGTACGATCTTAATAGGATTTTGCAGATTTATGAGGAGAATAATAAAACTAAAAAATGCCGAGTTGGGTCAAGATACCTTGATAAAGAAAAATTTTATTCATACAGCAACTTATATTTGGACTGATCGTTCCTATGGCAGCTAAATGATATAGTTGTCCGATCTTAATAGGATTATGCATATATATGAGGAGCATAGTTAAACCAATAAATGACGAGTTTGGTCAAGATATCTGGCTAAGCCAAAATGTTTTCATACAACAGCTTCATTTTCGAGCAATCCTTCCTATGGCAGTGGTACGATCTTAATAGGATTATGCATATGTGAATGTCAAAAAGTTTTCCATACTACAAATTATTTTCGACCGATCGTTCCTATGGCAGCTATATAATATAGCAGCTAAGAGAATAGTAAAACTAATAAATGCCGAGTTTGGTCAACATATCGTGAAAAGGAAAACATTTATCCATACAACAACTTAATTTTCGACCTTTCTTTCCTATGGCAACTAAATGATATAGTGGTCCGATCTTAATAGGATTATGCATATATATTAGGAGCATACTTAAACTAATAAATGCTAAGCCAAAATGTTTTTCGTAAACAGTTTCATTTTCGACCGATCGTTTCTATGGCAGCTTATGATATAGTGTTCCGATGATAATAGTATTTTGTATGTATATGAGGAGCATTGTAAAGATATCTTGTTAAACAAAAATGTTTTTTATACAAGAACCTAGCTTTCGACCGATCGTTCCTATGGCAGCTATATAATACAGTAGTCCGATGTAATAAGATTTTGCAAAAATGAAATCTCAAAACGCCGTGTTTTATCAAAATATCTTGAATGACAAAAAATCTTCCATACTATTACTACATTTTGGCCCGATCGCTCCTATGGCAGCTATATGATATAGTGGTCCGATCATAATAGGATTTTGCATATAAATATGAGGAGCATAGTAAAACTAATAAATGCCGAGTTAGGTCAAAATACCTTGATAAAAAAATGTTTTTCATACACCGACTTTATTTTTGGACCGATCGTTCCTATGGCAGCTGTATGATATAGTGGTCCGATCTTAATAGGATTATGCATATATTGAGGAACATATTTAAACTAATAAATGACAAGTTTCGTCAAGATATCTGCTTAAACAAAACCTTTTTTTTTTTTTTTCTCCCATAGTAGATTACGTTTGGGTCGCGGGGCGTTGGGTTCGGGGCGCGTACTTCTTGCTTTTGCTCAATTAAGCTAGTCGTGGTCGGAATTCTCCCTCGCCCAATCTGCCTATCAACACCAATTGACATGAAGAATGTCAAGTACGCTTCAAAAAAACCAGATCAAATTCTATCATAAAATTTATCTTTATTTCCCTATCTTGTAAATAAGTGTTCCGACGATTACCAAAAAACTCAGGACCCGATATGCGTAATGGAGGGAACTTGGTGTTAGTTGACCCTCGTCTCTACCCTCCCTATCATAGCAACCAAAAAATCGTAGATTGCCCCTATGCGAGGCGGCATTCGACGCTGCCTTCCATAGTGGCTTCGCCCATAGTGGCTTACGTTTGGGTCGCGGGGCGTTGGGTTCGGATACGCGTACTTTTTGCTTTTGCTCAATTTAGCTCGTCGTGGTCGGGGTTCTTCCTCGCCCAATTTGCCTATCAACACCTATACACTGACATGAAGAATATCAAGTACCCCAGCGGACTAACACGCGAGCCTTTAGCGAGTCACGCAAAATGCTCACAAATGAGCTCGTATGTGAGCTGAAAACGCAGAAAAGTGTTATAATTACAAGATTGCCAAGGAAATGCGTTTAAATATTAAATCAAATAAAATGTTATATATTTTTTAAATAAAATTTGAATTGAGTATGAATATTAAAAAAAACAACAAATCATATTATATGCGAGTCTTTTGCAATATTTTGTAAGTCACTTTTTTAATATAGCTTATCTACAGAAACGTATCGCAGGAAGTATTTTATTAGACTCGTTAGAAATATAAGAAAAGGCTCGCAAAACATATCACAAAAGGCTCGCTAGTCGTATTTCTTGCGACAGTCGTAAATGAAATTTTGACTGCCATAAACTGAACGACATATGATTCATATTGCTATCATTTCCCGATGCGTTTGCGAGAGTTTTGTCGGGTAAAGTCTCCCATTTGACCAGTTTACGATATCGTTTGCGAAGGTTTGGTCCGCTGGGACGCTTCAATCTTTATTTCCCTATCGTATATATAAGTGTTCAGACAAACACCACAAAACTCGGGACCCGATATGTCTAATGGAGGGAACTTGGTCTTACTTGTCCCTCTTCTCTACCCTCCCTACCTTAGGAACCAGAAAATCGTAGATTGCCCCTATACCAGACTCAAATCATTAACGCATTTCAACAGAATTCAGCATAGTGCTCGACAGACAAGATAAATATTCAACGATTCATATTAAAATAAAACAAAATCATTTAATTAAGGAAAGCAGTTGATCTCAAGATACAAGATTATATTACAAGAGAATTGTAAATTCACTAAGATATACCGAAATATTCAAATCCGAATTCATGGTTTAACAATAATAATATACTGATTTCTGTTCAACAAAATAACTTTAGTTTCCCAACACAACTGGAGAAAACTTTTATCTTACGCTCATGTTGGCAACAGGTTCGATATCAATGCAATCTCAATCGTAAATATATATATAAACAACAGATTTTCCAAATATAGTCTTCAATACTCTATATTAACTCACTCATACTTCCATCGTTGCATGCACTTGGTCCCAATATGACCCAATATGTGTAGGTGTATTATTGTATGTGTATCATTGTTGCCTTTGTACAAAGAAAGTTCATTGTAAGTAGATATATAACTATTTAAGTGCATAAAAAATATCACAACCTTACCCTTGCCAAGTATATTTATAGGTCAAAATGAATATTATTTCTGCTGCTTAACACTAATATCTATCGACTAAATTTTAATTCAATATAATACTTTTTTTTCTCATGTTTGTTAAATTGCTTAAATTTACTTTAGCTTCGAGCAATGGGGATAGATTAGGTAGACATCCGCTGATCGCAAAGACAAAATTTAAGTTTAATGTGATGTATGTATGTATGCGTGCTTCGAATTTCGTTCAGGTTGCTCCTGTTTTACTAACTGTAGTTGCTTTTATCTTTGGCTTGTTCATGCGCTTTACTTTTCTGTCAATTCTAATTCTCCTAGTCAATTACACTACGCAGCACAGATTTTAAGTCATGATTGCTTTGTGGGTCTGAATAAACTTGGGACTTTGGTATCCATTTATAACGGTCACTTATCGCCAGACACATTTGATGATCATCAACAAGCAGTCTCGAATGTGGCACTGGAGCACGGTTCCGAAATCTCCTTGGAGTAGATTTACTACCCTTGTCTCCGAGCCAATGTATATGCACCAATAACTTGAATAAAAACAAATTTTCCATACTATAATTTAATTTTGGACAGATCGCCTCTATGGCAGCTATATGATATAGTGGTCCGATCATAATAGGATTTTTCTAATAAATATAAGGAGCATGGCAAAACTAATAAATGCCGAGTTAGGTCAAGATACCTTAATAAACAAAAATGTTTTTCATACAACTTTATTTTCCACCGATCATTCCTATGGCAGCTATATAATATAGTGGTGCGATCTTAATAGGATTTTGCAGATTTATGAGGAGAATAATCAAACTAATAAATGCCGAGTTGGGTCAAGATACCTTGATAAAGAAAAATTTTATTCATACAGCAACTTATATTTGGACTGATCGTTCCTATGGCAGCTTAATGATATAGTTGTCCGATCTTAATAGGATTATGCATATATATGAGGAGCATAGTTAAACCAATAAATGACGAGTTTGGTCAAGATATCTGGCTAAGCCAAAATGTTTTCATACAACAGCTTCATTTTCGAGCAATCCTTCCTATGGCAGTGGTACGATCTTAATAGGATTATGCATATATGAATGTCAAAAAGTTTTCCATACTACAAATTATTTTCGACCGATCGTTCCTATGGCAGCTATATAATATAGCAGCTAAGAGAATAGTAAAACTAATAAATGCCGAGTTTGGTCAACATATCGTGAAAAGGAAAACATTTATCCATACAACAACTTAATTTTCGATCTTTCTTTCCTATGGCAACTAAATGATATAGTGGTCCGATCTTAATAGGATTATGCATATATATTAGGAGCATACTTAAACTAATAAATGCTAAGCCAAAATGTTTTTCGTAAACAGTTTCATTTTCGACCGATCTTTCCTATGGCAGCTTATGATATAGTGGTCCGGTGATAATAGTATTTTGTATGTATATGAGGAGCATTGTAAAGATATCTTGTTAAACAAAAATGTTTTTTATACAAGAACCTAGCTTTCGACCGATCGTTCCTATGGCAGCTATATAATACAGTAGTCCGATGTAATAAGATTTTGCAAAAATGAAATCTCAAAACGCCGTGTTTTCTCAAAATATCTTGAATGACAAAAAGTCTTCCATACTATTACTACATTTTGGCCCGATCGCTCCTATGGCAGCTATATGATATAGTGGTCCGATCATAATAGGATTTTGCATATAAATATGAGGAGCATAGTAAAACTAATAAATGCCGAGTTAGGTCAAGATACCTTGATAAAAAAATGTTTTTCATACAATTTATTTTTGGACCGATCGTTCCTATGGCAGCTGTATGATATAGTGGTCCGATCTTAATAGGATTATGCATATATTGAGGAACATATTTAAACTAATAAATGACAAGTTTCGTCAAGATATCTGCTTAAACAAAACCTTTTTTTTTTTTTCTCCCATAGTAGATTACGTTTGGGTCGAGGGGCGTTGGGTTCGGGGCGCGTACTTCTTGCTTTTGCTCAATTAAGCTAGTCGTGGTCGGAATTCTCCCCTCGCCCAATCTGCCTATCAACACCAATTGACATGAAGAATATCAAGTACGCTTCAAAAAAAACCAGATCAAATTCTATCATAAAATTTGTCTTTATTTCCTATCCTATTGCTCAATTTAGCTCGTCGTGGTCGGGGTTCTTCCTCGCCCAATTTGCCTATCAACACCTATACACTGACATGAAGAATATCAAGTACCCCAGCGGACTAACACGCGAGCCTTTAGCGAGTCACGCAAAATGCTCACAAATGAGCTCGTATGTGAGCTGAAAACGCAGAAAAGTGTTATAATTACAAGATTGCCAAGGAAATGCGTTTAAATATTAAATCAAATAAAATGTTATATATTTTTTAAATAAAATTTGAATTGAGTATGAATATTAAAAAAAACAACAAATCATATTATATGCGAGTCTTTTGCGATATTTTGTAAGTCACTTTTTTAATATAGCTTATCTACAGAAACGTATCGCAGGAAGTATTTTATTAGACTCGTTAGAAATATAAGAAAAGGCTCGCAAAACATATCACAAAAGGCTCGCTAGTCGTATTTCTTGCGACAGTCGTAAATGAAATTTTGACTGCCATAAACTGAACGACATATGATTCATATTGCTATCATTTCCCGATGCGTTTGCGAGAGTTTTGTCGGGTAAAGTCTCCCATTTGACCAGTTTACGATATCGTTTGCGAAGGTTTGGTCCGCTGGGACGCTTCAATCTTTATTTCCCTATCGTATATATAAGTGTTCAGACAAACACCACAAAACTCGGGACCCGATATGTCTAATGGAGGGAACTTGGTCTTACTTGTCCCTCTTCTCTACCCTCCCTACCTTAGGAACCAGAAAATCGTAGATTGCCCCTATACCAGACTCAAATCATTAACGCATTTCAACAGAATTCAGCATAGTGCTCGACAGACAAGATAAATATTCAACGATTCATATTAAAATAAAACAAAATCATTTAATTAAGGAAAGCAGTTGATCTCAAGATACAAGATTATATTACAAGAGAATTGTAAATTCACTAAGATATACCGAAATATTCAAATCCGAATTCATGGTTTAACAATAATAATATACTGATTTCTGTTCAACAAAATAACTTTAGTTTTCCAACACAACTGGAGAAAACTTTTATCTTACGCTCATGTTGGCAACAGGTTCGATATCAATGCAATGTCAATCGTAAATATATATATAAACAACAGATTTTCCAAATATAGTCGTCAATACTCTATATTAACTCACTCATACTTCCATCGTTGCATGCACTTGGTCCCAATATGACCCAATATGTGTAGGTGTATTATTGTATGTGTATCATTGTTGCCTTTGTACAAAGAAAGTTTATTGTAAGTAGATATATAACTATTTAAGTGCATAAAAAATATCACAACCTTACCCTTGCCAAGTATATTTATAGGTCAAAATGAATATTATTTCTGCTGCTTAACACTAATATCTATCGACTAAATTTTAATTCAATATAATACTTTTTTTTTTCTCATGTTTGTTAAATTGCTTAAATTTACTTTAGCTTCGAGCAATGGGGATAGATTAGGTAGACATCCGCTGATCGCAAAGACAAAATTTAAGTTTAATGTGATGTATGTATGTATGCGTGCTTCGAATTTCGTTCAGGTTGCTCCTGTTTTACTAACTGTAGTTGCTTTTATCTTTGGCTTGTTCATGCGCTTTACTTTTCTGTCAATTCTAATTCTCCTAGTCAATTACACTACGCAGCACAGATTTTAAGTCATGATTGCTTTGTGGGTCTGAATAAACTTGGGACTTTGGTATCCATTTATAACGGTCACTTATCGCCAGACACATTTGATGATCATCAACAAGCAGTCTCGAATGTGGCACTGGAGCACGGTTCCGAAATCTCCTTGGAGTAGATTTACTACCCTTGTCTCCGAGCCAATGTATATGCACCAATAACTTGAATAAAAAACAAATTTTCCATACTATAATTTAATTTTGGACAGATCGCCTCTATGGCAGCTATATGATATAGTGGTCCGATCATAATAGGATTTTTCTTATAAATATAAGGAGCATGGCAAAACTAATAAATGCCGAGTAAGGTCAAGATACCTTAATAAACAAAAATGTTTTTCATACAACTTTATTTTCCACCGATCATTCCTATGGCAGCTATATAATATAGTGGTGCGATCTTAATAGGATTTTGCAGATTTATGAGGAGAATAATCAAACTAATAAATGCCGAGTTGGGTCAAGATACCTTGATAAAGAAAAATTTTATTCATACAGCAACTTATATTTGGACTGATCGTTCCTATGGCAGCTTAATGATATAGTTGTCCGATCTTAATAGGATTATGCATATATATGAGGAGCATAGTTAAACCAATAAATGACGAGTTTGGTCAAGATATCTGGCTAAGCCAAAATGTTTTCATACAACAGCTTCATTTTCGAGCAATCCTTCCTATGGCAGTGGTACGATCTTAATAGGATTATGCATATATGAATGTCAAAAAGTTTTCCATACTACAAATTATTTTCGACCGATCGTTCCTATGGCAGCTATATAATATAGCAGCTAAGAGAATAGTAAAACTAATAAATGCCGAGTTTGGTCAACATATCGTGAAAAGGAAAACATTTATCCATACAACAACTTAATTTTCGATCTTTCTTTCCTATGGCAACTAAATGATATAGTGGTCCGATCTTAATAGGATTATGCATATATATTAGGAGCATACTTAAACTAATAAATGCTAAGCCAAAATGTTTTTCGTAAACAGTTTCATTTTCGACCGATCTTTCCTATGGCAGCTTATGATATAGTGGTCCGGTGATAATAGTATTTTGTATGTATATGAGGAGCATTGTAAAGATATCTTGTTAAACAAAAATGTTTTTTATACAAGAACCTAGCTTTCGACCGATCGTTCCTATGGCAGCTATATAATACAGTAGTCCGATGTAATAAGATTTTGCAAAAATGAAATCTCAAAACGCCGTGTTTTCTCAAAATATCTTGAATGACAAAAAGTCTTCCATACTATTACTACATTTTGGCCCGATCGCTCCTATGGCAGCTATATGATATAGTGGTCCGATCATAATAGGATTTTGCATATAAATATGAGGAGCATAGTAAAACTAATAAATGCCGAGTTAGGTCAAGATACCTTGATCAAAAAATGTTTTTCATACAATTTATTTTTGGACCGATCGTTCCTATGGCAGCTGTATGATATAGTGGTCCGATCTTAATAGGATTATGCATATATTGAGGAACATATTTAAACTAATAAATGACAAGTTTCGTCAAGATATCTGCTTAAACAAAACCTTTTTTTTTTTTTTTCTCCCATAGTAGATTACGTTTGGGTCGAGGGGCGTTGGGTTCGGGGCGCGTACTTCTTGCTTTTGCTCAATTAAGCTAGTCGTGGTCGGAGTTCTCCCTCGCCCAATCTGCCTATCAACACCAATTGACATGAAGAATATCAAGTACGCTTCAAAAAAACCAGATCAAATTCTATCATAAAATTTGTCTTTATTTCCTATCCTATTGCTCAATTTAGCTCGTCGTGGTCGGGGTTCTTCCTCGCCCAATTTGCCTATCAACACCTATACACTGACATGAAGAATATCAAGTACCCCAGCGGACTAACACGCGAGCCTTTAGCGAGTCTCGCAAAATGCTCACAAATGAGCTCGTATGTGAGCTGAAAACGCAGAAAAGTGTTATAATTACAAGATTGCCAAGGAAATGCGTTTAAATTTTAAATCAAATAAAATGTTATAAATTTGAATTGAGTATGAATATTAAAAAAAAACAACAAATCATATTATATGCGAGTCTTTTGCGATATTTTGTAAGTGACTTTTTTAATATAGCTTATCTACAGAAACGTATCGCAGGAAGTATTTTATTAGACTCGTTAGAAATATAAGAAAAGGCTCGCAAAACATATCACAAAAGGCTCGCTAGCCCTATTTCTTGCGACAGTCGTAAATGAAATTTTGACTGCCACAAACTGAACGACATATGATTCATATTGCTATCATTTCCCGATGCGTTTGCGAGAGTTTTGTCGGGTAAAGTCTCCCATTTGACCAGTTTACGATATCGTTTGCGAAGGTTTGGTCCGCTGGGACGCTTCAATCTTTATTTCCCTATCGTATATATAAGTGTTCAGACAAACACCACAAAACTCGGGACCCGATATGTCTAATGGAGGGAACTTGGTCTTACTTGTCCTTCTTCTCTACCCTCCCTACCATAGCAACCAGAAAATCGTAGATTGCCCCTATACCAGACTCAAATCATTAACGCATTTCAACAGAATTCAGCATAGTGCTCGACAGACAAGATAAATATTCAACGATTCATATTAAAATACAACAAAATCATTTAATTAAGGAAAGCAGTTGATCTCAAGATACAAGATTATATTACAAGAGAATTGTAAATTCCCTAAGATATACCGAAATATTCAAATCCGAATTCATGGTTTAACAATAATAATATACTGATTTCTGTTCAACAAAATAACTTTAGTTTTCCAACACAACTGGAGAAAACTTTTATCTTACGCTCATGTTGGCAACAGGTTCGATATCAATGCAATGTCAATCGTAAATATATATATAAACAACAGATTTTCCAAATATAGTCGTCAATACTCTATATTAACTCACTCATACTTCCATCGTTGCATGCACTTGGTCCCAATATGACGTCGATGTTGGTGTGTATGTGTAGGTGTATTATTGTATGTGTATCATTGTTGCCTTTGTACAAAGAAAGTTTATTGTAAGTATATATATAACTATTGAAGTGCATAAAAAATATCACAACCTTACCCTTGCCAAGTATATTTATAGGTCAAAATGAATATTATTTCTGCTGCTTAACACTAATATCTATCGACTAAATTTTAATTCAATATAATACTTTTTTTTTTCTCATGTTTGTTAAATTGCTTAAATTTACTTAAGATTCGAGCAATGGGGATAGATTAGGTAGACATCCGCTGATCGCAAAGACAAAATTTAAGTTTAATGTGATGTATGTATGGATGCGTGCTTCGAATTTCTTTCAGGTTGCTCCTGTTTTACTAACTGTAGTTGCTTTTATCTTTGGCTTGTTCATGCGCTTTACTTTTCTGTCAATTCTAATTCTCCTAGTCAATTACACTACGCAACACAGATTTTAAGTCATGATTGCTTTGTGGGTCTGAATAAACTTGTGACTTTGGTATCCATTTATATAGGTCACTTATCGCCAGACACATTTGATGATCATCAACGAGCAGTCTCGAATGTGGCACTGGAGCACGGTTCCGAAATCTCCTTGGAGTAGATTTACTACCCTTGTCTCCGAGCCAATGTATATGCACCAATAACTTGAATAAAAAACAAATTTTCCATACTATCAGCCTGTCACCCTTCCAGTCCCTTCAATACCGGGTACCATTTCTGCCCCAAAAAACTAACTTCATCTTCTGACCAAATCTGTATTCATTATCAGAATGTCAGAGGTCTTATTTCAAAGCTTAAAAATCTTTTCATAGCCAGTACTTCCTTCGACTCGGATATAATAGCATTTTCCGAAACATGGTTAAATTCAACCATATCCGATTTTGAGGTATTTTCGAATAGTTTTATTTTGCATAGAAATGATCGGCCGGTTTTAGTACGCCTACTGACGCAGAAATTATTTCAGTCAAGGTGTCTTTTCCTACACGGAATATCTATATTACATGCTCTTATGTTCCTCCTTCTTCTGATATTCAAGTTTATATGAAACATATTACTTGTATTAAAGAAGTTTCTTCACACGTGCGTGATAATGACCTATTTATGGTGTTGGGTGATTTTAATTTGCCGAACATCTCTTGGTCATTATTCACTGCCGAAAATTATCTAGTGCCCTTAGCACAGCATGATTTTATAGACTGCATGCTTGATCTTTCGTTGTTTCACATCAATTCAATTTCTAATCATTTGAATAGAACACTTGACCTTGTATTTGTTAACAACTACCTTATCTCTAATGTGTCTAGGTACCCTCCTTTATCTCTTCCTGAGGATGTATATCATCCTACTTTAGAGATTACAATGTTCAATTGTAATCGTCTCATTTCGTGCTCATCAGCCAATAAGCCCCGCCTCTGCTTTCGCAAAGGAAATTATTCATTGCTGAATCAGCTTATTTATGCAACCAATTGGTCTTTCTTATATGACTCGGTTGATATGAATACTGCTATTACGTTTTTTTATAGCACCCTAAACTCCCTCTTAGATATGAGCATTCCCAAGTCAATTCCTTCGACTACTTCTTCAAAACCACCCTGGTTTACTCCCAGATTGTCACATCTTAAAAACTTAAAATCTAAATATTTTAAAAAGTTTAAAAGTCTGGTTCGTGTACAGACTTGGCTGAATATTTCATAGCCAAGTCGAACTTTTTTCTTCTGAATTCTCAATGCTATGAGAATTATCTAACTCGTTGTAAAAGGCAATTTGCCCAAAATCCGAGACAGTTTTACAATTTTGTAAACTTGAAGCGTAAATCTTCAAGTTTGCCAACTGCTTTTCTTTCGGGATGGATAAAGCTAGTAATGACTCTGATTCTGCTAACCTCTTTGCTAATTTTTCCAATCTACTTACTCCTCAGTCTGTCCTAATAATAATTCTTATCCTTATACTATTTCTTCCTCTAGTTCTATACCTCCTCCTATTATTTCACACTCCTCTCTCCTTTCAACTATAAACTCTTTAAAATCTTCTTACTCTCCTGGGCCTGACAATATTCCTAGTTGTCTACTCAAAGAGTGTAGTTCTTCCCTTCTTTATCCATTGCAAAAGCTTTTTAATCTATCTCTTGAATCTTCTGTATTTCCATCTCTTTGGAAAGAATCTTATATCATTCCTCTCCACACGAAAGGTGGAAAGTCTGATATACAAAATTACAGGGGCATCGCAAAACTGTCCGCTATTCCTAAATTATTTTAAAAAATAATCACTTCGAATTTGCAGCATTTCTGCAAATCAGTTGTTTCCCCTGTTCAACATGGATTCGTAAAGAATCGGTCAACTACGACCAATCTGCTTGAATTTACTTCCTTGGTAAATGATGCCTTTCTTTCGAAAATGCAAACTGATGTCATTTATACTGACTTCAGTAAGGCGTTTGACTCTGTGCACCATGACATTTTACTTTTTAAACTTGACCGAATAGGTTTCCCTCCGTCTCTTTTGCTTTGGATAAATTCTTATTTAAAAGGTAGGACCCAAAGAGTAATGCTGAGGCTGACTACCTCTAAACAGGTTCACGTTACTTCTGGTGTTCCTCAAGGTAGTCATCTTGGACCTTTACTCTTTACTCTTTTTATAAATGATCTCCCCTCTGTTATATCACATGCCCGTGTACTCATGTATGCTGATGATGTGAAACTTATTCTATCATACACTAATCCCCTACATCATTCTCGTCTACAAGACGATTTGAACGCTATGCAACTTTGGTGTTCGGCCAATCAATTGCATCTGAATTGTTCAAAGTGTATGTTTATGACATTTTATCGTACTACACCTTATCTTGTCAGTTATACAATCGACAATACCCCTTTGCAACGTATAGAATCTAGGCGTTCTTTTTGATTCTAAACTCTGTTTCAATCTTCACATAGATACCATCGTTAATGAGGCAAAAGGGGTACTTGGATTCATTAAACGATGGTCTAAAGAGTTTAACGATCCTTTTATAACGAAACTTCTGTACATCTCTCTTGTTCGCCCTATCCTTGAATACTGCTCTTGCATCTGGTCTCCGCAGTATAACAATAGCCAGGATCGTATTGAATCTGTTCAGAAGCAATTTTTGCTTTTTGCCTTACGAGGTTTAAATTGGCACCCTAATCTTCGTTTGCCATCCTACTCCAGCAGGCTGCTTCTTCTTAACCTTCCGTCATTAACCAACCGTAGGACAATTCTTGGTGTTGTCCTTTTACATAAGTTGATTATTGGCGATATAGATTCTTCTTTTCTGCTAGGGCGTCTTCAATTCTCTGTTCCGTCTAGACCAACCAGAAATTACCGCCCCTTATTCCTGTCTACGTGCACAACAGACTACGCTATGCACAATCCTTTTCGCGTGCTATGTAAAAATTATAATAGTTTGCATCACGTTTTCTCTATAGAACTTTCTCTACCCCTAATAAAATCGTTGCTTTCAGGATACCTTCGGGAAGTCACTGACCACTCCCAGCTATGAGCAGGAGCATAGCTTGCCGGACAGGCTGTAAATTTTCCCCCACCGGGTCGGTGATTTCCCATTACTTTTCTCTGTCCTATCTACTTAACACTCTATACATCTAGCTTAAATTTCTTTACTTTATTAACAATCTTCTTACTTTCCTTTTGCTTATTTATTGTATTTTATTAATTAATATAGCAAACTAAGATTATCTTTAATTTTACTTAAGAACACTTTTTTCCTACTTACTCCCTTCTGCTTAGATGTAGGCTCTAATAGCGTCACTGACAAATTTAGCTGTGAAAAGGGGCACAGCTGGCCGGACTGGCAACTAAAACACCTCCATCGGTCGGTGATGCTATTTAGAGAACTGTGTTATCTAACTAGGCTTTTAGCATATAATTCCATTATGTATTGTATGTATAATGAGGAAGACACTCGTTTTGTCGACCATTAATAAATAAATAAATAAATAAATAAATAATTTAATTTTGGACAGATCGCCTCTATGGCAGCTATATGATATAGTGGTCCGATCATAATAGGATTTTTCTTATAAATATAAGGAGCATGGTAAAACTAATAAAAGCCGAGTTAGGTCAAGATACCTTGATAAACAAAAATGTTTTTCATACAACTTTATTTTCCACCGATCGTTCCTATGGCAGCTATATAATATAGTGGTGCGATCTTAATAGGATTTTGCAGATTTATGAGGAGAATAATCAAACTAATAAATGCCGAGTTGGGTCAAGATACCTTGATAAAGAAAAATTTAATTCATACAGCAACTTATATTAGGACTGATCGTTCCTATGGCAGCTAAATGATATAGTTGTCCGATCTTAATAGAATTATGCATATATATGAGGAGCATAGTTAAACAAATAAATGACGAGTTTGGTCAAGATATCTGGCTAAGCCAAAATGTTTTCATACAACAGCTTCATTTTCGAGCAATCCTTCCTATGGCAGTGGTACGATCTTAATAGGATTATGCATATATGAATGTCAAAAAGTTTTCCATACTACAAATTATTTTCGACCGATCGTTCCTATGGCAGCTATATAATATAGCAGCTAAGAGAATAGTAAAACTAATAAATGCCGAGTTTGGTCAACATATCGTGAAAAGGAAAACATTTATCCATACAACAACTTAATTTTCGATCTTTCTTTCCTATGGCAACTAAATGATATAGTGGTCCGATCTTAATAGGATTATGCATATATATTAGGAGCATACTTAAACTAATAAATGCTAAGCCAAAATGTTTTTCGTAAACAGTTTCATTATCGACCGATCGTTTTTATGGCAGCTTATGATATAGTGTTCCGATGATAATAGTATTTTGTATGTATATGAGGAGCATTGTAAAGATATCTTGTTAAACAAAAATGTTTTTTATACAAGAACCTAGTTTTCGACCGATCGTTCCTATGGCAGCTTTATAATACAGTAGTCCGATGTAATAAGATTTTGCAAAAATGAAATCTCAAAACGCCGTGTTTTATCAAAATATCTTGAATGACAAAAAGTCTTCCATACTATTACTACATTTTGGCCCGATCGCTCCTATGGCAGCTATATGATATAGTGGTCCGATCATAATAGGATTTTGCATATAAATATGAGGAGCATAGTAAAACTAATAAATGCCGAGTTAGGTCAAGATACCTTGATAAAAAAATGTTTTTCATACAATTTATTTTTGGACCGATCGTTCCTATGGCAGCTGTATGATATAGTGGTCCGATCTTAATAGGATTATGCATATATTGAGGAACATATTTAAACTAATAAATGACAAGTTTCGTCAAGATATCTGCTTAAACAAAACCTTTTTTTTTTTTTTCTCCCATAGTAGATTACGTTTGGGTCGAGGGGCGTTGGGTTCGGGGCGCGTACTTCTTGCTTTTGCTCAATTAAGCTAGTCGTGGTCGGAATTCTCCCTCGCCCAATCTGCCTATCAACACCAATTGACATGAAGAATATCAAGTACGCTTCAAAAAAACCAGATCAAATTCTATCATAAAATTTATCTTTATTTCCCTATCCTGTAAATAATGGTTCCGACAATTACCAAAAAACTCAGGACCCGATATGCGTAATGGAGGGAACTTGGTGTTAGTTGACCCTCGTCTCTACCCTCCCTATCATAGCAACCAAAAAATCGTAGATTGCCCCTATGCGAGGCGGCATTCGACGCTGCCTTCCATAGTGGCTTCGCCCATAGTGGCTTACGTTTGGGTCGCGGGGCGTTGGGTTCGGATACGCGTACTTTTTGCTTTTGCTCAATTTAACTCGTCGTGGTCGGGGTTCTTCCTCGCCCAATTTGCCTATCAACACCTATACACTGACATGAAGAATATCAAGTACCCCAGCGGACTAACACGCGAGCCTTTAGCGAGTCTCGCAAAATGCTCACAAATGAGCTCGTATGTGAGCTGAAAACGCAGAAAAGTGTTATAATTACAAGATTGCCAAGGGAATGCGTTTAAATTTTAAATCAAATAAAATGTTATATATTTTTAAATAAAATTTGAATTGAGTATGAATATTAAAAAAAAACAACAAATCATATTATATGCGAGTCTTTTGCGATATTTTGTAAGTGACTTTTTTAATATAGCTTATCTACAGAAACGTATCGCAGAAAGTATTTTATTAGACTCGTTAGAAATATAAGAAAAGGCTCGCAAAACATATCACAAAAGGCTCGCTAGCCGTATTTCTTGCGACAGTCGTAAATGAAATTTTGACTGCCACAAACTGAACGACATATGATTCATATTGCTATCATTTCCCGATGCGTTTGCGAGAGTTTTGTCGGGTAAAGTCTCCCATTTGACCAGTTTACGATATCGTTTGCGAAGGTTTGGTCCGCTGGGACGCTTCAATCTTTATTTCCCTATCGTATATATAAGTGTTCAGACAAACACCACAAAACTCGGGACCCGATATGTCTAATGGAGGGAACTTGGTCTTACTTGTCCTTCTTCTCTACCCTCCCTACCATAGCAACCAGAAAATCGTAGATTGCCCCAATACCAGACTCAAATCATTAACGCATTTCAACAGAATTCAGCATAGTGCTCGACAGACAAGATAAATATTCAACGATTCATATTAAAATACAACAAAATCATTTAATTAAGGAAAGCAGTTGATCTCAAGATACAAGATTATATTACAAGAGAATTGTAAATTCCCTAAGATATACCGAAATATTCAAATCCGAATTCATGGATTAACAATAATAATATACTGATTTCTGTTCAATAAAATAACTTAAGTTTTCCAACACAACTGGAGAAAACTTTTATCTTACGCTCATGTTGGCAACAGGTTCGATATCAATGCAATGTCAATCGTAAATATATATATAAACAATAGATTTTCCAAATATAGTCGTCAATACTGTATATTAACTCACTCATACTTCCATCGTTGCATGCACTTGGTCCCAATATGACGTCGATGTTGGTGTGTGTGTGTAGGTGTATTATTGTATGTGTATCATTGTTGCCTTTGTACAAAGAAAGTTTATTGTAAGTATATATATAACTATTGAAGTGCATAAAAAATATCACAACCTTACCTTTGCCAAGTATATTTATAGGTCAAAATGAATATTATTTCTGCTGCTTAACACTAATATCTATCGACTAAATTTTAATTCAATATAATACTTTTTGTTATTTTTTAAATTTGAAATTATAAATTAAATTATTATTATTTTTTAAGTAATACCAAATACATTTTATTAATTGTTTTTTTTTTTTTTATTATGTTTTATTCGAAATTTAAAGTACAAAGTCGCCGCTCAAATTAGCTACCGATGTAAAATCGGTGCCCAGGGAACACCGCGAGAAGGCCATTACAATTATAATGGGGTCATAACTGAATATAACCTTCGAGTCGACTTGAAATGCTTTAATTTTTTAAATTAAAATATTTCCATATTCCCCAACAATGTTATTTTATTATAGTAGTTCTTTCTTTTAGATCTGGCATCTACCTGCATATTCGTTTTATAACATGTTCATTTATGTGAAAATATATTTAGTTTGTTTTTTTTATAGCTATCCGTCATCACAGTCCTTTTACAATGTTTAAATAGTTTGTCCAAAAGATATATTTTATGGGCGAAACATGAATCATTTTCATCTAACCAAGATGAATAAACACTTTCTTTAGTGCACTTTATTCATTGCTCTATAATGCATTTTTTTTAATGTTGCATCTTATTTGTAGAAAATATATTTTCAAAAACCTTTATGTGAATTTTTCTAACATTAAAAAATAAAGCTGATGGTGCTTTTAATTTTCAAATTCCGTGTCCTTCGAGTAATTTTTTTCAGATGTAAATTGTTCTGAAGGTGTTGTTAAAAATTCACTATTTTTAATAAGGTGCTTTTGGCATTTTTCGCAATTCGATCCCTTTGCAATATAGCCTACAAAATATTTACTTGATGTCCACTCAATCGGTAAATCATTGGACAACATATCGTCCATATGTTATTCAAAATAGGTTTCGTTACCTTTTACAATTTGTGAAAATGACACCGAGATTTCCTAATCATAAATCACCTTACTTTC
Source organism: Drosophila littoralis (assembly GCA_018903485.1). Taxonomy (NCBI): domain Eukaryota; kingdom Metazoa; phylum Arthropoda; class Insecta; order Diptera; family Drosophilidae; genus Drosophila; species Drosophila littoralis. The sequence goes on along the minus strand of JAEIGF010000179.1, from coordinate 9,982 downwards.
ATTATTTTCCTAAGGTTCATATATTATTGAATCGAATTCAAGAGGCAGCATAACATCATCATCGGACTCGCAATTTGATTTTTTGGTTAAATGAAAAATGTGTAGCGAAATTAATTTTGCTATAATGATGTTGAATTCATAAACTGATGGGTTTCTACAGTTTCCACCTTTGGCTCGAACGGTTGCAAATATATTTTCAAGTGGATCTTGGTTGACTCGACTGCATTTCTTTTAATTTTTTCCAAACTATATTTTCTTTTTAGAGTGCACATTTCATGGGGTCGTTATCATTTAAAACTCTGCTATTCAGACAATCAAGTAGTCATTAACTTTTTCAACAAAAGTAGCGGTAGCGTCAGCTACTTCGGGACTGCTTCGTTGCAATTGCTTGTTTTTATTACAAGTTCTAATAGCCGCTACGGTGATCGCATTAATTCAAACCTTGTTGGATTCACGTGACTTTTCGTGACTGATCCTTGTTCAAGTTCGTAAACCTCCCTTATATCGTCGAAATCGACTAATCCATCAGGAGTTTCAAATTTTGCTTTTAGAAGATTATTCCTAATAGATTTAAAAATATGAGGAATGTCATAGAACATATAATATCTCTTATTATTATTATAAAAATATGGTTTCTCCTTTGTCACTTTGAACAATGAGGTACATTTTCTATCATTTCCTCCTTGATCATAGACTACACCCCTTAATGTGAATCCGATATTCTCGCATTCGCTCATTCCTTTAATAGCATCATTAAGAGCCGAGTACAAACATTCGTTGTCTCCAGGCTGTAGCTTTTTAATGCTGTTCCATTTTTGCAAGGATGATGGACTAGGAAGATTTAATTGCAAAGAGTCTCTTAAAAACTTATATGTTGACGTTGACCTGTAAAATATACCCTCTGCGAATAGTTTTTCGGAATCGTTCCATCTTAAACATGTTCCTTTTTTTCTTTCAAAAGCATTTTAATCCGAATTTGTTAATTTCCTGTAAGATCAATTTTATCAACTTTTGAAATAAGACTTTCATAAGCGTTGACTTTCAATCTTTTGATCTTTTGTTTTAAATTAGTATTTTCTCTTTTAATAAGTTGATTCTTATTTTTCTTGTTTCAGCAATTTTTTTAAATGAGAAATACTGCATTTGATATTATTTAAGCGTCGTTGTGTTTTTATGACACTGACGACAAATTTCAGCTGGAGACTGTGAACGTTTTCTTTTTCTTGGAGGCGAAATTAAAACATTTAAATAATTTGCATTACTAGTGCAATTATTACCAGCGTCCATATTCCGATCTGGTATTGCTCCTGGTTTCAGATATCTGCATCCAATTTTTTCCGGCGCAAAATGATATTGGCACAAAAAAAGAGCAGATGTGTTCGCAACAAAATCTTCACTAAAGTTGCATTTTTCAGCCCATTGCTTTAAAATTGATGGAAAGTCGAGCCTAGATTTTTGGCAGTGACGAAAGCTACACTTGCTGCTACTTATCTGATCTCTCATGTTTTCAGCCATTATAGAAATAACACACATAATATTTATGCAAAATATAAAATTATAAAATGAAAATCAAAATTAAATGAATTAATATATTCAATATATATTACAATATATAATATATGTATACTGATATACATATATAATATTTAAATAATTGACAATATATATATTATATATAAAGTATATAAATAATTCAGTAAAGCCTTAAAAAAGGCTATTATATTAAGTTAAGATACTTGCAACCTTTCCAGTCGTATCAAGCAGCAGCAACGGCTAAAAGTGGCAAACAGAATTCCCTTGAATGAACGCGACCTACCGGCACCCGAAATTTGACCAAAAAGTAGACACTAATGTTAACTTTTAAATATTCAAAATGCGTTCAAATAATAATTTTTCGCAAAATGGAAAAAGTCGGCAGCTCGATGCAATCGTAAGCTATCGATTACATTTTGTGCTCCATAATCTTAAAGCTTGGCGCCCTTTTTGGCATAGAGTTGCAACCGCAATAATCTAAATTGAATTAATAAAATATCTAACAAAATATTGAATCAAAATTCATATTTATTTATACAAATAAATATGTAATTGTTTTTTTTAGCACTCTTTCATTTCCGAATTGGAGAATAAAAATAATATTAATTTAGTTTAATGATATTATGTAAATATTTGCATCGAATTAAAAATACATATTTTGTACGGAGCCAACCTCAGTACACAAAATGCATTCATATATCAACACAAATTTGGGATAGGTCTTGATCTGCGCTAGAAAACTAACAACATAAATTTCTTGCCAGCTAAAGCCAAAGCAGGGAATAACAACACATACATACATACTTTAAAGTTCTTATGCATGCATAATTCACGCATAAAACCAAAGGTGCTTGCACGCCATTGGCCGCACAAGAGTGCCTTGATCCACCCTCAACAGAGGACAGACCATTTAACTTCGCTATTAATAACGAATTATCGGAAAATAATATAGGTATAGGTTAGAGCACCTAAACCCAGAAGAAAAAGAAAAAGTTAAAAATGTTTTATATGAATTTCATGATATCCTCCAGTACCATGAAGGTGACAATTTGACTTTCACTAGTACAATTAAACACAAAATTCTAACAAAACATGAGGACCCAATTTACTCCATATAAATATCCTCTAATATACGATGAGGAAGTAAAACAAATAATGATATGATAAAACAAAATATCATACGTAAATCCAAATCCCCTTACTGCTCACCAGTAATAATCGTTCCAAAGAAAAACGATGCATCTGGAAAGCAAAAATTCCGGTTAGTCATAGATTACGGCAATCTCAATGAACTAACTATTAATAATTAATACCCTATCCCGATCATGGATGAAATATTAGACAATCTTGGAAAATGTCAATATTTCGCAACCATTGATCTAGCCAAAGGCTTCCACCAAATTCAAATGGATCCAGGTTTAAAACCAAAGACCGGATTTTCGACTAAACATGGCCATTACGAGTACACTCGCATGCCATTTGGTCTTAAGAATGCACCTGCATCGTTCCAACGTTGTATGAACAATCTATTAGAAGATTTAATTTTTTTAGGATTGTCTGGTCTACTTAGACGACATTTTAATTTTTTTCACTTCATTAGAGGAACACATTTTGTCGCTACAAAAAGTATTTGAGAAGCTTAGAGCAGCTAACTTAAAACTACAGTTGGATAAATTCGAGTTGATGAGAAAAGAAAATGAATTTCTCGGTCACATCATCACAACTAGGGTATAAAATAAAATCCCAACAAAATAGAAGCAATTGTCAAATTCAAATTCCCAATTCCAAAAACCCCAAAAGAAATTAAATCATTTCTAGGATTATATATATATATCTATAGGAAATTTAAACCATATTTCTCTAATATAGTAAAACAATTAACACTTAAATTAAAAGAAGGAGCAAAAATCAATATTAATGACATAGACTACGAATCAGCGTTTGAAAAGCTAAAAGTACTCATAACATCCGACCCAATTTTAATATACCCTAATTTCGAGTAATATGGCAATCCTTTCGCAAAAGCATAATCGTATATGCTATGCAAGCAGAACTCTCAACGAGCATGAGTTAAATTATTCAACGATTGAAAAAGAATTATTAGGAATCGTTTGGGACCCCTAAATACTTTGGGTCCTATCTTTTTAGTCGACAATTTCAAATCCTTAGTGATCACAGACCACTCGTCCGGTTTAATAACCTGAAAGAACCTAACCTGAAATTACAACGATGGAAAATCAAGCTAAATAAGTTTGATTTCCAAATTAAATGCGTCCCAGAAAAAGAAAATTATGCGGCAGATACTCTGTCCAGATTTCAATTAAACGAAATTTTTTAGGCGAAGATACAATTAGCCCAAAAGCAACTATACATAGTGCTCAGGAAGACAACAGTAACCAATTACAAATCACAGAAAGACCTATTAATTATTATAATCGACAAATAGAATTTGAAAAAGGAGCCGAGAACGAAACAAACGTTACAAATTACTTTCATAAAACCAACACATAAATTACATACAAAGACATGACTAACGCACATGCCAAAGAATTAATAAAAGAATATTTATGCACAAAGAAAAGTGTACTATACTTCCACAATGAAGCAGATTTTCCAATTTTTCAAGAAGCCTACTTAGAAATAATAATTCGGAATAATTCAACAAAGGCAATGAAAACTAGTAAAAAATTAATAGATCTTCAAACATTTGCAGAATTGAAGGAACTTATATTAAAAAAACACAAAGAATTATTACATGCAGGAAATGAAAAAACGATCAATTGGTTCAAAGAAACCCACTATATTCCAGATTATCACAATTTAATTCAAAAAACTAATAAACGAATGTGAGACTTGCAACAATGCAAAAACAGAACTTTCGAAAACTCGCCGGAAATCGATAACATCCGAAAAAAATATGTAATGGATTTTTACATAATAGGAGATAAACAATTTTTATCTTGCATTGAATATATTCAAAATTTGCATCATTAATAGAAATAACAAGTAATAGGTTCTAGTCGGGAGCTCCCGACTAGGGAATACCCTGAACCTTCTTTGAGGTGGTAGCGCGGAGGTGGCGATATGTATAAAATGAAAGATACTTTACATATATATAATATTCTAGAAGCAACATGTGATGTTTGGTGACTCTAGCTCTAATTATTTACTCTATTTGCTCAAAAAATTGGATGTCGATATCGATTTTTATCGATTGCTTGGAAACGGAGTAAGTTATCGATTATCGGAAACAAACTCGATCTGCGCAGGCACTGAGAGGCACTCTATGAGAGGCACTCTGAGATCCTTGCCTTCATACATACGGGCGGACGGACGGACGGACGGACGGACGGACGGACATGGCTAGATCGACTCGGTTATTAATGCTGATCAAGAATATATATACTTTATGGGGTCGGAGATGCTTCCTTCTGCCTGTTACATACATTTGCATTTTGCACAAATACAATATACCCTTCTTACCCATTTTTAATGGGTTCAGGGTATAAAAAGAAGACTAACCAAAATAAATATAACAATTACAGGTCAACAACAGACAGCGACCAGAACATACTCAAAATATTTTATTTATTTATTTATTTATTAATGGTCGACAAAACAAGTGTCTTCCTCATTATACATACAATACATAATGAAATTATATGCTAAAAAGCCTAGTTAGATAACACAGTTCTCTCTAAATAGCATCACTGACCGATGGAGCTGTTTTAGTTGCCAGTAAATTTGTCAGTGACGCTATTAGAGCCTACATCTAAGCAGAAGGGTGTAAAGTAGGAAAAAAGTGTTCTTAAGTAAAATTAAAGATAATCTTAGTTTGCTATATTAATTAATAAAATACAATAAATAAGAAAAAAGAAAGTAAGAAGATTGTTAATAAAGTAAAGAAATTTAAGCTAGATGTATAGAGTGTTAAGTAGATAGGACAGAGAGAAAAGTAATGGGAAATCACCGACCCGGTGGGGGAAAATTTACAGCCTGTCGGGCAAGCTATGCCCCTGCTCATAGCTGGGAATGGTCAGTGACTTCCCGAAGGTATCCTGAAAGCAACGATTTTATTAGGGGTAGAGAAAGTTCTATAGAGAAAACGTGATGCAAACTATTATAATTTTTACATAGCACGCGAAAAGGATTGTGCATAGCGTAGTCTGTTGTGCACGTAGACAGGAATAAGGGGCTGTAATTTCTGGTTGGTCTAGACGGAACAGAGAATTGAAGACGCCCTAGCAGAAAAGGAGAATCTATATCGCCAATAATCAACTTATATAGAAGGACAACACCAAGAATTGTCCTACGTTTGGTTAATGACGGAAGGTTAAGAAGAAGCAGCCTGCTGGAGTAGGATAGCAAACGAAGATTAGGGTCCCAATTTAAACCTCGTAAGGCAAAAAGCAGAAATTGCTTCTGAACAGATTCAATACGATCCTGGCTATTGTTATACTGCGGAGACCAGATGCAAGAACAGTATTCAAGGATAGGGCGAACAAGAGAGATGTACAGAAGTACGATAGTACGATAAAATGTCATAAACATACACTTTGAACAATTCAGATACAATTGATTGGCCGAACACCAAAGTTGTATAGCGTTCAAATCGTCTTGTAGACGAGAATGATGTAGGGGATTAGTGTATGATAGAATAAGTTTCACATCATCCGCATACATGAGTACACGGGCATGTGATATAACAGAGGGGAGATCATTTATAAAAAGAGTAAAGACTAAAGGTCCAAGATGACTACCTTGAGGAACACCAGAAGTAACGTGAACCTGTTTAGAGGTAGTCTGCCTCAGCATTACTCTTTGGGTCCTACCTTTTAAATAAGAATTAATCCAAAGCAAAAGAGACAGAGGGAAACCTATTCGGTCAAGTTTAAAAAGTAAAATGTCATGGTGCACAGAGTCAAACGCCTTACTGAAGTCAGTATAAATGACATCAGTTTGCATTTTCGAAAGAAAAGCATAATTTACCAAGGAAGTAAATTCAAGCAGATTGGTCGTAGTTGACCGATTCTTTACGTATCCATGTTGAACAGGGGAAACAACTGATTTGCAGAAGTGCTGCAAATTCGAAGTGATTATTTTTTCAAATAATTTAGAAATAGCGGACAGTTTTGCAATGCCCCTGTAATTTGTATATCAGACTTTCCACCTTTCTTGTGGAGAGGAATGATATAAGATTCTTTCCAAAGAGATGGAAAGACAGAAGATTCAAGCGATAGATTAAGAAGCTTTTGCAATGGATAAAGAAGGGAAGAACTACACTCCTTGAGTAGACAACTAGGAATATTGTCAGGCCCAGGAGAGTAAGAAGCTTTTAAAGAGTTTATAGCTGAAAGGAGAGAGGAGTGTGAAATAATAGGAGGAGGTATAGAACTAGAGGAAGAAATAGTATAAGGATAAGAATTATTATTAGGACAGACTGAGGAGTAAGTAGATTGGAAAAAATTAGCAAAGAGGTTAGCAGAATCAGAGTCATTACTAGCTTTATCCATCCCGAAAGAAAAAGAAGTTGGCAAACTTGAAGATTTACGCTTCAAGTTTACAAAATTGTTAAACTGTCTCGGATTTTGTGCAAATTGCCTTTTACAACGAGTTAGATAATTCTCATAGCATTGAGAATTCAGAAGAAAGAAGTTCGACTTGGCTATGGAATATTTAGCCAAGTCTGTACACGAACCAGACTTTTTAAACTTTTTAAAATATTTAGATTTTTAAGTTTTTAAGATGTGACAATCTGGGAGTAAACCAGGGTGGTTTTGAAGAAGTAGTCGAAGGAATTGACTTGGGAATGCTCATATCTAAGAGGGAGTTTAGGGTGCTATAAAAAAAGTAATAGCAGTATTCATATCAACCGAGTCATATAAGAAAGACCAATCGGCTGCATAAATAAGCTGATTCAGCAATGAATAATTTCCTTTGCGAAAGCAGAGGCGGGGCTTATTGGCTGATGGGCACGAAATGAGACGATTACAATTGAACATTGCAATCTCTAAAGTAGGATGATATACATCCTCAGGAAGGAAAGGAGGGTACCTAGACACATTAGAGATAAGGTAGTCGTTAACAAATACAAGGTCAAGTGTTCTATTCAAATGATTAGAAATTGAATTGATTTGAAACAACGAAAGATCAAGCATGCAGTCTATAAAATCATGCTACGCTAGGGGCACTAGATAATTTTCGGCAGTGAATAATGACCAAGAGATGTTCGGCAAATTAAAATCACCCAACACCATAAATAGGTCATTATCACGCACGTGTGAAGAAACTTCTTTAATACAAGTAATATGTTTCATATAAACTTGAATATCAGAAGAAGGAGGAACATAAGAGCATGTAATATAGATGTTCCGTGTAGGAAGACACCTTGACTGAGATAATTTCAGCGTCAGTAGGCGTACTAAAACAGAAAAGTTCTGACTGAAGAGTGGCTTTGACGGCAATTAACACCCCACCACCTCGAGTCGGCCGATCATTTCTATGCAAAATAAAACTATTCGAAAATACCTCAAAATCGGATATGGTTGAATTTAACCATGTTTCGGAAAATGCTATTATATCCGAGTCGAAGGAAGTACTGGCCATGAAAAGATTTTTAAGCTTTGAAATAAGACCTCTGACATTCTGATAATGAATACAGATTTGGTCAGAATTGAAGTTAGTTTTTTGGGGCAGAAATGGTACCCTGTATTGAAGGGACTGGAAGGGTGACAGGCTGGTTACGCTTTTTTTGGCTTGAACTCGTGAACAATCATGTGTGGAGGCCAAAATTTGGGATCACAAATGATTGGGAACATATCATGTGAAACATTTATTTTGAATGATGATATTTCACGAGGGGTGGAGAAATTAAATTTGGTTATTGACACGCTAGCAGAAGATTTACTAGCAATATAGGCTGCCAATGACTCAGAAGTGGTGTCCGATGAAAGTCGAGACACAAAAACTTGCCTACGAGGGGCAACAACCGTTAAAGTAGGTGCTGATGGGGCTGCAGGTAGTACAGGAGATGGAGGAGCTAAAGAGGCACCATGATTGTGTTTAACAATCTGGGCAAGATTACGCGCAGGTCTACCTTTGCGGCCAGGAGCTGGCGGGGCTGAGGCAGTTTGGATAACTGGGACGGTATCAGGTACGGGGACGGTATCAGGTAAATATAGTAGGAACAGTATACAACTACTAATTTGGAACATTAGACCAAGAGGACAAAATAGAAATTGAACAAAAAATAAGCAGCTTAGCAGAGAACCCCGTTCAGGTTAACGAATCAATTCACATAATAGAAGTTATAAACAATGGAATAGAAGTCATGAACGAACTAAATCAAGAGACAGAAAGAGGAAAGAAATGAAATATCCCTATATTTAACTTACCACACTTCACAGAATATATAGAAGACATAAAGATGGGAATGCAGCTCACAAGATTAGGCATTAACCCGAAATTATTAAAATATGACTATTTGTTGCATGTCAACTCTGAGAAATTGTTGAATATAAAAACTTCTAATTGGTTTAAATCAGATACAAACGAAATACTGATAATATGCCATATTCCTCGATAAATAATAAAAACCCGGTATTTGAAATAATTCCATACCGAGATAAAATAATAACATTTTGACAGAAACAGCTCATGATATATATTTTACACAAGACAAAAAAGTTTATAGCAAAGAAACAAAAAAATTGATTAATAATGAATGTATGACATGAATTTTAAACCAAATAACGTCAGAATGTAGTTATACCAAAACGTTTAAAAAGGTTCAAATCAACTATGTAGAACCAAATATAATTTTTACTTGGAATTTACCAATTGTATTAAACAACAATTGTATAAATAACGAAATAACAATAGAAGGAAACAATTTAATAAAAATCTTTAATTGTTCACTGCAAATTAATGAAATTTCAATTTCAAACAACATGTTAGATTATACTAAAAACATTTATGTAAGCAATGATGTTATAAAATTAGAACCACTTTCGTTTGCACAAACGAAAAAAATTATAATTGAACACACAAAATTTAATAATGTATTCCAGATAATTACAATAACCATATTTGTAATCATATTAATAAGTTTAACACTGTATTTAACATATAAGTTCAAAAGCATACCTAAGAAATTAATAATAAAATATAAAAACCAAAAGTAGAAGAAACACCTACAAAAGTAGAAGATACACTAATTGAAAAAGAAGAAAATGTAACACTATACCCAAAATTAAACACCTGAGGACAGGCAGTTTTCTAATGGTTGGGGGAGTGACATATCCATAGTCGCACCCACCCTTTCACAGAACTTCGCACACAAGCATAAGTATAAGTATAAGTATAAACTGTCTACTATTGTAAACAAAAAGCCTCGTGATAACATCGACATTGGTCAAGATCAACTGTCCCCCTTTGGTAGACATAAACA
>JAEIGF010000178.1:0-41554 GCA_018903485.1 Drosophila littoralis | reverse complement strand
CACCAAACACGGCATTTATTAGTTTTACTATGCTCTTCATATATACGCAAAACCCTATCAACATCGGACCGTTATATCATGTAGCTGCCATAGGCACGATCGGTCGAAAATTAAGTTGTTGTATGAAAACATTTCTGTTTATCAAGATATCTCTACCAAACTCGGCATTTATTAGTTTTACTGTGCTCCTCATATATGTGCACAATCCTATTTAGATCGGACCACTATATCATATAGCTGTCATAGGAACCATCGGTCGAAAATTAAGTTCTTGTATGAAAATCCTTTTTGTTTATCAAGATATCTTGTCCAAACTAAACATCTATTAGTTTCACTATGCTCCTCATATGTATGCAAAATACTATAAATATCGGAATACTCTATCGCATAGCTGCCACCATACTCGGCATTTATTAGTTTTACCATGCTCCTCGTATATGTGCAATATCCTTTTAAGATCGGACCACTCTTTCATATAGCTGCCATAGGAACGATCGGTCGAAAATTAAGTTGTTGTATGAAAATCCTTTTTGTTTATCAAGATATCTTGACCAACTCACTTACTATGTTCCTCATGTGCATGCAAAATCCTATTAAGATCGGACCACTAAACGAAGTAGCTGCCATAGAAACGATCGGTCGAAAATGAAGTTCTTGTGTGAAAACATTTTTATTTTTCAAGATATCTCTACCAAACTCGGCATTTATTAGTTATACTATGCTACTCATATATGTATATGCACAATCCTTTTTAGATCGGACCACTATATCATATAGCTGCCATAGGAACGATCGGTCGAAAATTAAGTTGTTGTATGCAAATATTTTTGTTCATCAAGATATCTTGACCAAACTCGACATCTATTAGTTTTACTATGCTCCTCGTATATGTGCAAAATCCTATTAAGATCGGAATACTGTACCGTATAGCTGCCACAGGAACGATCGGTCGAAAATTAAGCTGTTGTAAGAAAAACATTTTTGTTTATCAAGATCTCCTCGTTTATGTGCAAAATCCTATTAAGATCGGATCACTCTTTCATATAGCTGCCATAGGAACGATCGGTCGAAAATTAAGTTGTTGTATGAATATCCTTTTTGTTTATCAATATATCTTGACCAACTCACTTACTATGCTCCTCATATGCATGCGAAATCCTATTAAGATCGGTATACTCAATCGTATAGCTGCCACAGGAACGATCGGTCGAAAATTAAGTTGTTGTATGAAAAACATTTTTGTTTATCAAGATATCTTTCGGTGCTCCTCATATATATGCACAAACCTATTTAGATCGGACCACTATATCATATAGCTGTCATGGGAACGATCGGTCGAAAATTAAGTTCTTGTATGAAAATCCTTTTTGTTTATCAACATATCTTGTCCAAACTCAACATCTATTAGTTTTACTATGCTCCTCGTATTTGTGCAAAATCCTATTAAGATCGGAATACTCTACCGTATAGCTGCCACAGGAACGATCGGTCGAAAATTAAGCTGTTGTAAGAAAAACATTTTTGTTTATCAAGATCTCTTGACCAAACTCGGAAATTATCAGTTTTTTTATGCTCCTCATATGTATGCAAAATCCTATTAAGTTCGGAATACTCTATCGTATAGCTGCCACAGGAACGATCGGTCGAAAATCAACTTTTTGTATGAAAAACATTTTTGTTTATCAAGATCTCTTGACCAAACTCGGAATTTAATAGTTTTACTATGCTTCTCATATATATGCACAATCCTATTTAGATCAGACCACTATATCATATAGCTGTCATAGGAATGATCGGTCGAAAATTAAGTTCTTGTATGAAAATCCTTTTTGTTTATCAAGATATCTTGTCCAATCCCAGCATCTATTAGTTTTACTATGCTCCTCATATGTATGCAAAATCCTATTAAGATCGGACCACTAAACCATGTAGCTGCCATAGGAAATATCGGACCACTAAACCATGCATCTGCCATAGAAACGATCGGTCGAAAATTAAGTTTTTGAATGCAAATATTTTTGTTCATCAAGATATCTTGACCAAACTCAACATCTATTAGTTTTACTATGCTCCTCATATGCATGCGAAATCCTATTTAGATCGGAATTCTCTATCCTATAGCTGCCACAGGAACGATCGGTCGAAAATTAAGTTGTTGTATGAAAAAACATTTTTGTTTTTCAAGATCTCCCTCGTTTATGTGCAAAATCCTATTAAGATCGGATTACTCTTTCATATAGCTGCCATAGGAACGATCGGTCGAAAATTAAGTTGTTGTATGCAAATATTTTTGTTCATCAAGATATCTTGACCAAACTCAACATCTATTAGTTTTACTATGCTCCTCATATGCATGCGAAATCCTATTTAGATCGGAATTCTCTATCCTATAGCTGCCACAGGAACGATCGGTCGAAAATTAAGTTGTTGTATGAAAAACATTTTTGTTTATCAAGATATCTTTCGGTGCTCCTCATATATATGCACAAACCTATTTAGATCGGACCACTATATCATATAGCTGTCATGGGAACGATCGGTCGAAAATTAAGTTCTTGTATGAAAATCCTTTTTGTTTATCAACACATCTTGTCCAAACTCAACATCTATTGGTTTTACTATGCTCCTCATATGCCATTCATGAAAATGCAAAATCCTGTTAAGATCGGAATACTCTATCGTATAGCTGCCACAGGAACGATCGGTCGAAAATTAACTTTTTGTATGAAAAACATTTTTGTTTATCAAGATCTCTTGACCAAACTCGGAATTTATTAGTTTTACTATGCTTCTCATAAATATGCACAAACCTATTTAGATCGGACCACTATATCATATAGCTGTCATGGGAACGATCGGTCGAAAATTAAGTTCTTGTATGAAAATCCTTTTTGTTTATCAACATATCTTGTCCAAACTCAACATCTATTAGTTTCACTATGCTCCTCATATGTATTCAAAATCCTATTAAGATCGGAATACTCTATCGTATTGTAGCCACTGGAACGATCGGTCGAAAATTAAGTTGTTGTATGAAAAACATTTTTGTTTATCAAGATATCTTGACCAAACATTTATTACTTTTACTATGCTCCTGATATATGCGCAAAATCCAATCAACATCGGACCACTATATCATGTAGCTGCCATAGGAACGATCGATCGAAAATTAAGTTGTTGTATTGAAAACATTTCTGTTTATCAAGATATCTCGACCAAACTCGGCATTTATTAGTTTTACTGTGCTCTTCATATATGTGCACAATTCTATTTAGATCGGACCACTATATCATATGAACGATCATGTCATAGGAGCGATTGGTCGAAAATTAAGTTCTTGTATGAAAATCCTTTTTGCTTATCAAGATATCTTGTCCAAACTAAAGATCTATTAGTTTCACTATGCTCCTCATATGTATGCAAAATCCTATTAAGATCGGAATACTCTATCGTATAGCTGCCACCGGAACGATCAGTCGAATATTAAGCTGTTGTATGAAACACATTTCTGTTTATCAAGATATCTTGACCAAACTCTTAATTTATTAGTTTTACTATGCTCCTCATATATACGCAAAATCCTATTAACATCGGACCACTATTTCAGGAACGATCCGTCGAAAATTAAGTTTTTGTATGAAAAACATTTTTGTTTATCAAGATATCTCCACCAAACACGGCATTTATTAGTTTTACTATGCTCCTCATATATACGCAAAACCCTATCAACATCGGACCGTTATATCATGTAGCTTCCATAGGCACGATCAGTCGAATATTAAGCTGTTGTATGAAACACATTTCTGTTTATCAAGATATCTTGACCAAACTCTTAATTTATTAGTTTTACTGTGCTCCTCATATATGTGCACAATCCTATTTAGATCGGACCACTATATCATATAGCTGTCATAGGAACGATCGGTCGAAAATTAAGTTCTTGTATGAAAATCCTTTTTGCTTATCAAGATATCTTGTCCAAACTAAACATCTATTAGTTTCACTATGCTCCTCATATGTATGCAAAATCCTATTAATATCGGAATACTCTATCGCATAGCTGCCACCATACTCGGCATTTATTAGTTTTACCATGCTCCTCGATTATGTGCAAAATCCTATTAAGATCGGAAACTCTATCGTATAGCTGCCACAGGAACGATCGGTCGAATATTAAGTTGTTGTATCAAAAACTTTTCTGCTTATCAAGAAATCTTAACCAAACTTGCCATTTATTAGTTTTTCCATGCTCCTCGTATATGTGCAATATCCTATTAAGATCGGACCAGTCTTTCATATAGCTGCCATAGCAACGATCGGTCGAAAATTAAGTTGTTGTATGAAAATCCTTTTTGTTTATCAATATATCTTGACCAACTCACTTACTATGTTCCTCATATGCATGCGAAATCCTATTAAGATCGGAATTCTCTATAGTATAGCTGCCACAGGAACGATCGGTCGAAAATTAAGTTGTTGTATGGAAATCCTTTTTGTTTATCAAGATATCTTGACCAACTCACTTACTATGTTCCTCATATGCATGCAAAATCCTATTAATATCGGAATACTCTATCGTATAGCTGCCACAGGAACGATCGGTCGAAAATCAACTTTTTGTATGAAAAACATTTTTGTTTATCAAGATCTCTTGACCAAACTCGGAATTTAATAGTTTTACTATGCTTCTCATATATATGCACAATCCTATTTAGATCAGACCACTATATCATATAGCTGTCATAGGAATGATCGGTCGAAAATTAAGTTCTTGTATGAAAATCCTTTTTGTTTATCAAGATATCTTGTCCAATCCCAGCATCTATTAGTTTTACTATGCTCCTCATATGTATGCAAAATCCTATTAAGATCGGACCACTAAACCATGTAGCTGCCATAGGAAATATCGGACCACTAAACCATGCATCTGCCATAGAAACGATCGGTCGAAAATTAAGTTTTTGAATGCAAATATTTTTGTTCATCAAGATATCTTGACCAAACTCAACATCTATTAGTTTTACTATGCTCCTCATATGCATGCGAAATCCTATTTAGATCGGAATTCTCTATCCTATAGCTGCCACAGGAACGATCGGTCGAAAATTAAGTTGTTGTATGAAAAACATTTTTGTTTTTCAAGATCTCCTCGTTTATGTGCAAAATCCTATTAAGATCGGATTACTCTTTCATATAGCTGCCATAGGAACGATCGGTCGAAAATTAAGTTGTTGTATGCAAATATTTTTGTTCATCAAGATATCTTGACCAAACTCAACATCTATTAGTTTTACTATGCTCCTCATATGCATGCGAAATCCTATTTAGATCGGAATTCTCTATCCTATAGCTGCCACAGGAACGATCGGTCGAAAATTAAGTTGTTGTATGAAAAACATTTTTGTTTATCAAGATATCTTTCGGTGCTCCTCATATATATGCACAAACCTATTTAGATCGGACCACTATATCATATAGCTGTCATGGGAACGATCGGTCGAAAATTAAGTTCTTGTATGAAAATCCTTTTTGTTTATCAACATATCTTGTCCAAACTCAACATCTATTGGTTTTACTATGCTCCTCATATGCCATTCATGAAAATGCAAAATCCTGTTAAGATCGGAATACTCTATCGTATAGCTGCCACAGGAACGATCGGTCGAAAATTAACTTTTTGTATGAAAAACATTTTTGTTTATCAAGATCTCTTGACCAAACTCGGAATTTATTAGTTTTACTATGCTTCTCATAAATATGCACAAACCTATTTAGATCGGACCACTATATCATATAGCTGTCATGGGAACGATCGGTCGAAAATTAAGTTCTTGTATGAAAATCCTTTTTGTTTATCAACATATCTTGTCCAAACTCAACATCTATTAGTTTCACTATGCTCCTCATATGTATTCAAAATCCTATTAAGATCGGAATACTCTATCGTATTGTAGCCACTGGAACGATCGGTCGAAAATTAAGTTGTTGTATGAAAAACATTTTTGTTTATCAAGATATCTTGACCAAACATTTATTACTTTTACTATGCTCCTGATATATGCGCAAAATCCAATCAACATCGGACCACTATATCATGTAGCTGCCATAGGAACGATCGATCGAAAATTAAGTTGTTGTATTGAAAACATTTCTGTTTATCAAGATATCTCGACCAAACTCGGCATTTATTAGTTTTACTGTGCTCTTCATATATGTGCACAATTCTATTTAGATCGGACCACTATATCATATGAACGATCATGTCATAGGAGCGATTGGTCGAAAATTAAGTTCTTGTATGAAAATCCTTTTTGCTTATCAAGATATCTTGTCCAAACTAAAGATCTATTAGTTTCACTATGCTCCTCATATGTATGCAAAATCCTATTAAGATCGGAATACTCTATCGTATAGCTGCCACCGGAACGATCAGTCGAATATTAAGCTGTTGTATGAAACACATTTCTGTTTATCAAGATATCTTGACCAAACTCTTAATTTATTAGTTTTACTATGCTCCTCATATATACGCAAAATCCTATTAACATCGGACCACTATTTCAGGAACGATCCGTCGAAAATTAAGTTTTTGTATGAAAAACATTTTTGTTTATCAAGATATCTCCACCAAACACGGCATTTATTAGTTTTACTATGCTCCTCATATATACGCAAAACCCTATCAACATCGGACCGTTATATCATGTAGCTTCCATAGGCACGATCAGTCGAATATTAAGCTGTTGTATGAAACACATTTCTGTTTATCAAGATATCTTGACCAAACTCTTAATTTATTAGTTTTACTGTGCTCCTCATATATGTGCACAATCCTATTTAGATCGGACCACTATATCATATAGCTGTCATAGGAACGATCGGTCGAAAATTAAGTTCTTGTATGAAAATCCTTTTGCTTATCAAGATATCTTGTCCAAACTAAACATCTATTAGTTTCACTATGCTCCTCATATGTATGCAAAATCCTATTAATATCGGAATACTCTCTCGCATAGCTGCCACCATACTCGGCATTTATTAGTTTTACCATGCTCCTCGTTTATGTGCAAAATCCTATTAAGATCGGAAACTCTATCGTATAGCTGCCACAGGAACGATCGGTCGAATATTAAGTTGTTGTATCAAAAACTTTTCTGCTTATCAAGAAATCTTAACCAAACTTGCCATTTATTAGTTTTTCCATGCTCCTCGTATATGTGCAATATCCTATTAAGATCGGACCAGTCTTTCATATAGCTGCCATAGCAACGATCGGTCGAAAATTAAGTTGTTGTATGAAAATCCTTTTTGTTTATCAATATATCTTGACCAACTCACTTACTATGTTCCTCATATGCATGCGAAATCCTATTAAGATCGGAATTCTCTATAGTATAGCTGCCACAGGAACGATCGGTCGAAAATTAAGTTGTTGTATGGAAATCCTTTTTGTTTATCAAGATATCTTGACCAACTCACTTACTATGTTCCTCATGTGCATGCAAAATCCTATTAAGATCGGACCACTAAACGAAGTAGCTGCCATAGAAACGATCGGTCGAAAATGAAGTTCTTGTGTGAAAACATTTTTATTTTTCAAGATATCTCTACCAAACTCGGCACTTATTAGTTATACTATGCTACTCATATATGTATATGCACAATCCTATTTAGATCAGACCACTATATCATATAGCTGCCATAGGAAGGATCTGTCGAAAATTAATTTGTTGTATGCAAATATTTTTGTTCATCAAGATATCTTGACCAAACTCAACATCTATTAGTTTTACTATACTCCTCAAATGTATGCAAAATCCTATTAAGATCGGAATACTCTACCGTATAGCTGCCACAGGAGCGATCGGTCGAAAATTAAGTTGTTGTAAGAAAAACATTTTTGTTTATCAAGATCTCTTGACCAAACTCGGAAATTATCAGTTTTTTTATGCTCCTCCTATGTATGCAAAATCCTATTAAGATCGGACCACTAAACCATGTAGCTGCCATAGGAACGATCGGTCGAAAATTAAATTGTTGTATTGAAAATTTTTTTGTTTAGGAAGATATCTTGACCAAACTCAACATCAATTAGTTTTACTAAACTCCTCAAATGTATGCAAAATCCTATTAAGATCGGACCCCTAAACCATGTAGCTGCCATAGAAACGATCGGTTGAAAATTAAGTTCTTGTATAAAAACATTATTATTTGTCAAGTTATCTCTACCAAACTCTGCATTTATTAGTTACACTATGCTACTCATATATATGCACAATCCTACTTAGATCGGACCACTATATCATATAGCTGCCATAGAAAGGATCTGTCGAAAATTAATTTGTTGTATGCAAATATTTTTGTTCATCAAGATATCTTGACCAAACTCAACATCTATTAGTTTTACTATACTCCTCAAATGTATGCAAAATCCTATTAAGATCGGAATACTCTACCGTATAGCTGCCACAGGAGCGATCGGTCGAAAATTAAGTTGTTGTAAGAAAAATATTTTTGTTCATCAAGATCTCCTCGTTTATATGCAATATCCTATTAAGATCGGACCACTCTTTCATATAGCTGCCATAGGAACGATCGGTCGAAAATTAAGTTGTTGTATTGAACATTTTTTTTGTTTAACAAAATATCTCGACCAAACTCGGCATTTATTAGTTTTACTATGCCATTCATGTAAATGCAAAATCTTGTTAAGATCGGAATACTCTATCGTATAGCTGCCACAGGAACGATCGGTCGAAAATTAACTTATTGTACGAAAAACATTTTTGTTTATCAAGATCTCTTGACCAAACTCGGAATTTATTAGTTTTACTTTGCTTCTCATATATAAGCACAAACCTATTTAGATCAGACCACTATATCTTATAGCTGTCATGGGAACGATCGGTCGAAAACTAAGTTCTTGTATGAAAATCCTTTTTGTTTATCAAGATATCTTGTCCAAACTCAACATCTATTAGTTTCACTATGCTCCTCATATGTCTGCAAAATCCTATTAAGATCGGAATACTCTATCGTATTGTTGCCACTGGAACGATCGGTCGAAAATTAAGTTGTATGAAAAACATTTTTGTTTATCAAGATATCTTGACCAAACGCGGCATTTATTACTTTTACTATGCTCCTCATATATACGCAAAATCCTATCAACATCGGACCACTATATCATGTAGCTGCCATAGGAACGATCGGTCGAAAATTAAGTTGTTGTATGAAAAACATTTCTGTTTATGAGGATATCTCGACCAAACTCGGCATTTATTAGTTTTAATGTGCTCCTCATATATGTGCACAATCCTATTTAGATCGGACCACTATATCATATAGCTGTAATAGGAATGATTGGTCGAAAATTAATATCTTGTCCAAACTAAAGATCTATAAGTTTCACTATGCTCTTCATATGTATGCATAATCTTATTAAGATCGGAATACTCTATCGTATAGCTGCCACAGGAACGATCGGTCGAATATTAAGTTGTCATATGAGAAACATTTCTGTTTATCAAGAAATGTTAACCAAACTCGGAATTAATTAGTTTTACCATGCTCCTTGAATATGTGCAATATCCTATTAAGATCGGACCACTCGTTCATATAGCTGCCATAGGAACGATCGGTCGAAAATTAAGTTGTTGTAACAAGAACATTTTTGCTTATCAAGATCACTTGACCAAACTCGGAAATTATCAGTTTTACTATGCTCCTCATATGTATGCAAAATCCTATTAAGATCGGAATACTCTGTCTATAGCTGCCACAGGAACGATCGGTCGAATATTAAGTTGTTGTATAAAAAACATTTCTGTTTATCAAGAAATCTTAACCAAACTCGGCATTTATTACTTTTACTATGCTCCTCATATATACGCAAAATCCTATCAACATCGGACCACTATATCATGTAGCTGCCATAGGAACGATCGGTCGAAAATTAAGTTGTTGTATGAAAAACATTTCTGTTTATCAAGAAATCTTAACCAAACTCGGCATTTATTAGTTTTACCATGCTCCTCGATTATGTGCAAAATCCTATTATGATCGGAAACTCTATCGTATAGCTGCCACAGGAACGATCGGTCGAATATTAAGTTGTCGTATGAAAAACATTTCTGTTTATCAAGAAATGTTAACCAAACTCGGAATTTATTAGTTTTACCATGCTCCTCGAATATGTGCAATATCCTATTAAGATCGGACCACTCGTTCATATAGCTGCCATAGGAACGATCGGTCGAAAATTAAGTTGTTGTAAGAAAAACATTTTTGTTTATCAAGATCACTTGACCAAGCTCGGAAATTATCAGTTTTAGTATGTTCCTCATATGTATGCAAAATCCTATTAAGATCGGAATACTCTGTCTATAGCTGCCACAGGAACGATCGGTCGAATATTAAGTTGTTGTATGAAAAACATTTCTGTTTATCAAGAAATCTTAACCAAACTCGGCATTTATTAGTTTTACCATGCTCCTCGTTTATGTGCAAAATCCTATAAAGATCGCACCACTCTATTATATAGCTGCCACAGTAACGATCGGTCGAAAATTAAGTTGTTGTAAGAAAAATATTTTGGTTTATCAAGATCTCCTCGTTTATGTGCAATATCCTATTAAGATCGGACCACTCTTTCATATAGCTGCCATAGGAACGATCGGTCGAAAATTAAGTTGTTGTATGAAAATCCTTTTTGTTTATCAAGATATATTGACCAACTCACTTACTATGCTCCTCAAATGCATTCGAAATCCTATTAAGATCGGAATAATCTATCATACACCTGCCATAGGAACGATCGGTCGAAAATTAAGTTGTTGTATTGAACATTTTTTTGTTTAACAAGATATCTTGACCAAACTCGGCATTTATTAGTTTTACTATGCCATTCTTGTTAAGATCGGAATACTCTATCGTATAGCTGCCACAGGAACGATCGGTCGAAAATTAACTTATTGTATGAAAAACATTTTTGTTTATCAAGATCTCTTGACCAAACTCGGAATTTATTAGTTTTACTATGCTTCTCATATATAAGCACAAACCTATTTAGATCTGACCACTATATCATATAGCTGTCATGGGAACGATCGGTCGAAAACTAAGTTCTTGTATGAAAATCCTTTTTGTTTATCAAGATATCTTGTCCAAACTCAACATCTATTAGTTTCACTATGCTCCTCAAATGTATGCATAATCCTATTAAGATCGGAATACTCTATCGTATTGTTGCCCCTGGAACGATCGGTCGAAAATTAAGTTGTATGAAAAACATTTTTGTTTATCAAGATATCTTGACCAAACGCGGCATTTATTACTTTTACTATGCTCCTCATATATACGCAAAATCCTATCAACATCGGACCACTACATCATGTAGCTGCCATAGGAACGATCGGTCGAAAACTAAGTTGTTGTATGACAAACATTTCTGTTTATGAGGATATCTCGACCAAACTCGGCATTTATTAGTTTTAATGTGCTCCTCATATATGTGCACAATCCTATTTAGATCGGACCACTATATCATATAGCAGTGATAGGAATGATCGGTCGAAAATTAAGTTCTTGTATGAAAATCCTTTTTGCTAATCAAGATATCTTGTCCAAACTAAAGATCTATAAGTTTCACTATGCTCTTCATATATATGCAAAATCTTAATAAGATCGGAATACTCTATCGTATAGCTGCCACAGGAACGATAGGTCGAATATTAAGTTGTTGTATGAAAAACATTTCTGTTTATCAAGAAATCTTAACCAAACACGGCATTTATTAGTTTTACCATGCTCCTCGATTATGTGCAAAGTCCTATTATGATCGGAAACTCTATCGTATAGCTGCCACAGGAACGATCGGTCGAATATTAAGTTGTCGTATGAAAAACATTTCTGTTTATCAAGAAATGTTAACCAAACTCGGAATTTATTAGTTTTACCATGCTCCTCGTATATGTGCAATATCCTATTAAGATCGGACCACTCGTTCATATAGCTGCCATAGGAACGATCGGTCGAAAATTAAGTTGTTGGAAGAAAAACATTTTTGTTTATCAAGATCACTTGACCAAACTCGGAAATTATCAGTTTTACTATGCTCCTCATATGTATGCAAAATCCTATTAAGATCGGAATACTCTGTCTATAGCTGCCACACGAACGATCGGTCGAATATTAAGTTGTTGTATGAAAAACAGTTTTGTTTATCAAGAAATCTTGACCAAACTCGGCATTTATTAGTTTTACTATGCCCTCATATGCATGCAAAATCCTATTAAGATCGGAATACTCTATCGTTTTGTTGCCACTGGAACGATCGGTCGAAAATTAAGTTGTATGAAAAACATTTTTGTTTATCAAGATATCTTGACCAAACGCGGCATTTATTAGTTTTACTATGCTCCTCATATATACGCAAAACCCTATCAACATCGGACCGTTATAGCATATAGCTACCATAGGAACGATCGGTCGAAAATTAAGTTGTTGTATGAAAAACATTTTTGTTTATCAAGATATCTCAACCAAACTCGGCATTTATTAGTTTTAGTCTGCTCCTTGTATATGTGCAAAATCCTATAAACATCGGACCAATCTATCATATAGCTGCCACAGCCACGATCGGTTTAAAATTAAGTTGTTGTATGAAAATCATTTTTGGTTATCAAGACATCTTTACCAAACTCAACATCTATTAGTTATACTATGCTCCTCATATGCATGCAAAATCCTGTTAAGATCAGAATACTCAACCGTATAGCTGCCACAGGAACGATCGGTCGAAAATAAAGTTGTTGTTTGAAAAAAATTTTGGTTTGTCAAGATATCTTGACCAAGCTCGGCATTTATTAGTTTTACTATACTCCTCGTATATGTACAAAATCCTATTAAGATCGGACTACTCTATCATACAGCTGCCATTGGAAAGATCAGTCGAAAATGAAGTTGTTGTATTGAAAATTTTGTTGTTTATCCAGATATCGGACCATATTCGGCATTTATTAGTTTAACTATGCTCCTTATGTACATGCAAAAGCCTATTTAGATCGGGATACTCTATCATATAGCTGCAATAAGAATGATCGGCCGAAAATTAAGTTGTTGTATGAAAAACATTTTTTTTTATAAGATATCTCGACCAAACTCGGCATTTATTAGTTTTACTATGCTCCTCATATAAATCCAAAATCTTTTTAAGATCGAACCACTCTATCATACATACCTTCTTATTATTGATACAATTACTGAGCCACAAGGCCAGTGATAAGTGAAGTGAAGCTCCCAACGTAATCAACATAAGAAGACTAGTTACAATCTCCTCGCGTATTGACTGCGAGATACCCTGGACAGCGACCGACTGCGCTGGACCACATACAAGCTAACACGCATTTATTTATTTATTAATGGTCGACAAAACGATTGTCTTCCTCATTATTCAGTAGACTATACATACAATACATAATGGAATTATATGCTAAAAGCCTAGTTAGATAACACAGTTCTCTAAATAGCATCACCGACCGATGGAGGTGTTTTAGTTGCCAGTCCGGCCAGCTGTGCCCCTTTTCACAGCTAAATTTGTCAGTGACGCTATTAGAGTCTACATCTAAGCAGAAGGGTGTAAGTAGGAAAAAAGTGTTCTTAAGTAAAATTAAAGATAATCTTAGTTTGCTATATTAATTAATAAAATACACTAAATAAGAAAAATGAAAGAAAGAAGATTGTTAATAAAGTAAAGAAAAAATTAAAGCTAGATATATAGAGTGTTAAGTAGATAGGACAGAGAGAAAAGTAATGGGAAAAGTAATGGGGGAAAATTTACAGCCTGTCCGGCAAGCTATGCCCCTGCTCATATCTGGGAATGGTCAGTGACTTCCCGAAGGACCACTATATCATATAGCTGTCATGGGAACGATCGGTCGAAAACTAAGTTCTTGTATGAAAATCCTTTTTGTTTATCAAGATATCTTGTCCAAACTCAACATCTATTAGTTTCACTATGCTCCTCAAATGTATGCATAATCCTATTAAGATCGGAATACTCTATCGTATTGTTGCCCCTGGAACGATCGGTCGAAAATTAAGTTGTATGAAAAACATTTTTGTTTATCAAGATATCTTGACCAAACGCGGCATTTATTACTTTTACTATGCTCCTCATATATACGCAAAATCCTATCAACATCGGACCACTACATCATGTAGCTGCCATAGGAACGATCGGTCGAAAACTAAGTTGTTGTATGACAAACATTTCTGTTTATGAGGATATCTCGACCAAACTCGGCATTTATTAGTTTTAATGTGCTCCTCATATATGTGCACAATCCTATTTAGATCGGACCACTATATCATATAGCAGTGATAGGAATGATCGGTCGAAAATTAAGTTCTTGTATGAAAATCCTTTTTGCTAATCAAGATATCTTGTCCAAACTAAAGATCTATAAGTTTCACTATGCTCTTCATATATATGCAAAATCTTAATAAGATCGGAATACTCTATCGTATAGCTGCCACAGGAACGATAGGTCGAATATTAAGTTGTTGTATGAAAAACATTTCTGTTTATCAAGAAATCTTAACCAAACACGGCATTTATTAGTTTTACCATGCTCCTCGATTATGTGCAAAGTCCTATTATGATCGGAAACTCTATCGTATAGCTGCCACAGGAACGATCGGTCGAATATTAAGTTGTCGTATGAAAAACATTTCTGTTTATCAAGAAATGTTAACCAAACTCGGAATTTATTAGTTTTACCATGCTCCTCGTATATGTGCAATATCCTATTAAGATCGGACCACTCGTTCATATAGCTGCCATAGGAACGATCGGTCGAAAATTAAGTTGTTGGAAGAAAAACATTTTTGTTTATCAAGATCACTTGACCAAACTCGGAAATTATCAGTTTTACTATGCTCCTCATATGTATGCAAAATCCTATTAAGATCGGAATACTCTGTCTATAGCTGCCACACGAACGATCGGTCGAATATTAAGTTGTTGTATGAAAAACAGTTTTGTTTATCAAGAAATCTTGACCAAACTCGGCATTTATTAGTTTTACTATGCCCTCATATGCATGCAAAATCCTATTAAGATCGGGCCACTATATCATGTTATTAAGTTTTTGTATGGAGCGACCTCGCAACTGATAAGAGCAGCATATTAATCTTATCTTAAAACACTTCCTCTGCGAAGGAATTGTTTGAACTTCGCTCTTAAGATTAAATTTACATTAAGCCCTATTGCCCTAGCATTTACCTATGCGAAGGCCTCGATGCTGTGCGTCGAGTTAGTTAAGTTCGTTCGCTTCGTGCATTTGGTACACATCGACCACTTGTATTACTTAAAATCATAAAATATCAATTGTCGTTTCGCTGTAATTGGCACGTACCCTTTCGGGTGCGCTTGCCCTCATAATCGTTTGTTAATTTCTTAAACTTAAATTATAAGCTCAGACCAAAAATTTGAACACAAGAAATAAAATAAAGCTCATTATTTCTATTTGTAAAAGCTATTGAAAGAGCTCAATAGTGCAACAGTGTCCTTTTCCAATTCTTTCTAACTCCACCGCCAATTGTGACTCATATATGGTGTTAGAGAGAGATAGTTCGCAGTTAAGAGTGATTGACGTGTTTTACTTGTGCTCCAAGATTTTTATAAATTTTTGCGCTTTTGTGAGACGGCTACTTGGATTAGCCCCCCCACAGTTCTGAACTCACGGCAAGGAGCCGCCATTCGCATCGCCAAGGCCATGGCTAGGAGCTATTGGCAATATTGTTTGTTAATTTTTATAGTTTATAAGCACCAAATGTAGTAATATAAGATAATAGATTTGTAAGAGGCAAGAAGCCGCTGACATTTGTGAGGCGGCTACTAGGATTAGCCTCCCCCCAGTTATGAAGTCACGGCAAGGATCGCCAAGGCCATGGCAAGGAGACATCGGCAGTATTATTAGACATTTTTTATAGTTTGTAAGATTCAAATGTAATAGCATAAGGCGATAGATTTATAAGAGGCAAGAAGCCGCGGATATTATAATTAAGTTGAAAGGCAAGGAGCCATTAACCGCATAGTCTGTGTATTATTGGAATAAGTGCATAGTTAGGGGCAAGCAGCCGTGGATAGTTTTAATTTAACCGCCGGCCGCCGCTGCAACCGTGCGTTGCTGATCGGCTGCTCAACACTGCCTGCGAGAGCGCAGCTTCAATTCGGCGGCGAAGAGCGAAAGCTCCGAAGCGAAGTTGCGAAGTCGCGTGTCTAAGGCCCGACAGTGTAGTTGGTGCGTGGCTAAGGCCCGACAGTGTAGTTGGTGCGTGGCTAAGGCCCGACAGTGTAGTTGGTGCGTGGCTAAGGCCCGACAGTGTAGTTGGTACGTGGCCAAAGCCCGATAGTGGGGGTGGTACGAGGCTCCGGCCCGCTAGGAGAGGTAGCACGAGGCTGCGGCCTGGTATGGTAGGTAGGACAGTGGTAGTGCGAGGTATATTTGTGTCGAAACCCTCACCCCCCTCTTTAGCCCTCCGTCCCAGCGGATTTATAAATGTCTTGTAAGTCGCTGGACCTGGTAAGACTGAGATTCATACCCCAGTAGCTCCTTTACAAGTGGCGCCCGAGCAGGGACCTAGAGGCGTTTAGGGGCGTGGCATAGTTGCGGATTAAAGCCCCGCAAGTATGCCCAAATAGGTGTTTCCAAAAAAAAAAAATTAAAATAAAAATTTTTGTATAGGGTATTTCAAGTCGAGCATGGCGACGAGATGAACACCTGCAAAATTTCGGCAACCAAAATGTGCACAGAAGTCAAGCTCATAAAGCAACAAGAAAAAAGGAGAGATAACGGCCGGCCGAAAAGTACAGCGCGCGCGCGCGCCAGACGGGCGACATCGAGACCATGCTTGCACACGTGTGCACAAACGCGCGCCGCAGTCGACGTCGGCGTCGAAGGGCCGTTAGGGCGTCGCGCTTGTACAGTGGGACGAATTCAGTTCACGCGCGGTGAAAACTGAATTCGTGAGTACAGTCGGCGAAGGCGATGACGACGGGTGTGCAGTGAAAGTAATAAATAACAATAAGAAAATAATATGAAACCAAACAATAAATAAATAATAATAATAATAAAAAGGGATAAAATAAATAAATAACGGAAAAAAAAAATAATAATAAGAATAATAATAATAAAAAGAATAATGAACTAAGACTACAAAATTAAAGGAACATTAAGTGAGTTAATTTTTTTTTTATTATACATTTTTTTGCGAAGTGAATACAAGAAATATATAAAAGAAATAATAAGAAACAAAGGCCAAGACTAACAAAGACTAAAGTGAACGATGGTCAAAAGTTTAAAAGAGATTTAAGTGCACATAAAAAGGACAGCAAAGACAAAAGGGGGAAAAAAAATAAACCTACGGAACGAGAATTGCCCAGACACCAAGCACAAAACTCGAGCGAGAGTCTAGAAGAATTAAAGTTGAACCCAGAGTGAGTAGCAAAAACTCAGAATGGAGACAGGTGAGTGCCAAAATCCGGGTGTAGGCGTGCGCTGGATCCACCAGCGACACAAAGAGGAACTGGTGGCGATCGCCCATGAGTTCAGGCTGGAAAAGGAGGGCCGCGTGGAGGAGCTGCGTAAGCGGCTATCCACTTTCGTGCAGGATGGCGGCCATACACCCGAGACTTGGGCTCGGCTGGCCGAGCTAGAGTCTCAGACCGCCAAAACATTGGAGCCGTCTCCCTGGGGCATTCTATCTGACGTTGGCGGACGGCCGCGCCAAAAATCGGAACCAGACCTGAGGAGCTCGCAGCTGTACGAGCGTCTTCAGTTCCCGATCCCTAGTTTGGTCGTCACGGGTGCAGGGGAAACTCGCGAGATTAGGAGCAGCGGAGCTCGCCGGACGACGGCAGTGGACGTAGAGCTAGGGCGAACCCCTTACGACTCGAATAATGGCCCTCATATTCCCCGGCCATATTCTCAGTCGGAGGCCAGGTCTCTCGCGAATGTTCCAGAACAAGTCCGAAAGTGGGGCATGAGGTACGATGGCCGTTCCGACCCCCTTGGGTTCCTAGAGGACCTAGAGGAGCGTGCCATTACGTACGGCATAGCCCTCGATCGATTGCCTCGGGCCATGAGCGAGGTATTCTGTGACCGGGCTGCTCGTTGGTTCCTGAGTAGTGGACTGAGGGATGTGCCATGGTCGGTGCTTAGGAGGGGTTTCTTAGAATTCTTTCTACCACCACGCTACTTCGAGAGGTTGGAAGGCGAAATCCGATCCCGCCGGCAGCGTGTGGGGGAAGAATTTAAGGAATATCTAATAGAACTGAGGGCTTTGATGCACCATGCCAGATATGAGCCGGCGCAGGAGTTGCACCGGATATATGAGAATGCCGCACCCGAATACAGGCTTTACGTACGACGGCAAGATTTTTCCACTTTGTCCCAGCTGACTCAACTCGCTGTGGAGTATGAAACGGTGATGAGACAGCGAGCGGAATACTCCGGAACATTTGTGAGGCGGCTACTAGGATTAGCCTCCCCCCAGTTATGAAGTCACGGCAAGGATCGCCAAGGCCATGGCAAGGAGACATCGGCAGTATTATTAGACGTTTTTTATAGTTTGTAAGATTCAAATGTAATAGCATAAGGCGAAAGATTTATAAGAGGCAAGAAGCCGCGGATATTATAATTAAGTTGAAAGGCAAGGAGCCATTAACCGCATTGTCTGTGTATTATTGGAATAAGTGCATAGTTAGGGGCAAGCAGCCGTGGATAGTTTTAATTTAACCGCCGGCCGCCGCTGCAACTGTGCGTTGCTGATCGGCTGCTCAACACTGCCTGCGAGAGCGCAGCTTCAATTCGGCGGCGAAGAGCGAAAGCTCCGAAGCGAAGTTGCGAAGTCGCGTGTCTAAGGCCCGACAGTGTAGTTGGTGCGTGGCTAAGGCCCGACAGTGTAGTTGGTGCGTGGCTAAGGCCCGACAGTGTAGTTGGTACGTGGCCAAAGCCCGATAGTGGGGGTGGTACGAGGCTCCGGCCCGCTAGGAGAGGTAGCACGAGGCTGCGGCCTGGTATGGTAGGTAGGACAGTGGTAGTGCGAGGTATATTTGTGTCGAAACCCTCACCCCCCTCTTTAGCCCTCCGTCCCAGCGGATTTATAAATGTCTTGTAAGTCGCTGGACCTGGTAAGACTGAGATTCATACCCCGGCCAGTATCTCCTTTACAAGTGGCGCCCGAGCAGGGACCTAGAGGCGTTTAGGGGCGTGGCATAGTTGCGGATTAAAGCCCCGCAAGTATGCCCAAATAGGTGTTTCCAAAAAAAAAAATTAAAAATAAAAATTTTTGTATAGGGTATTTCAAGTCGAGCATGGCGACGAGATGAACACCTGCAAAATTTCGGCAACCAAAATGTGCACAGAAGTCAAGCTCATAAAGCAACAAGAAAAAAAGGAGAGATAACGGCCGGCCGAAAAGTACAGCGCGCGCGCGCCAGACGGGCGACATCGAGGCCATGCTTGCACACGTGTGCACAAACGCGCGCCGCAGTCGACGTCGGCGTCGAAGGGCCGTTAGGGCGTCGCGCTTGTACAGTGGGACGAATTCAGTTCACGCGCGGTGAAAACTGAATTCGTGAGTACAGTCGGCGAAGGCGATGACGACGGGTGTGCAGTGAAAGTAATAAATAACAATAAGAAAATAATATGAAACCAAACAATAAATAAATAATAATAATAATAAAAAGGGATAAAATAAATAAATAACGGAAAAAAAAATAATAATAAGAATAATAATAATAAAAAGAATAATGAACTAAGACTAAAAAATTAAAGGAACATTAAGTGAGTTAATTTTTTTTTTATTATACATTTTTTTGCGAAGTGAATACAAGAAATATATAAAATAAATAATAAGGACAAATATCTACGAAAAGTGAACGATGGTCAAAAGTTTAAAAGAGATTTAAGTGTATTTTGTGTGTGCCAAAAAAAAACAGCAAAAGGGAAGAGGAATAAAAAAAAAAACAAGAGAGACAAAGACAAAAGTGGAAAAAGAAACCTACGGAACGAGAATTGCCCAGACACCAAGCACAAAACTCGAGCGAGAGTCTAGAAGAATTAAAATTGAGCCCAGAGTGAGTAGCAAAAACTCAGAATGGAGACAGGTGAGTGCCAAAATCCGGGTGTAGGCGTGCGCTGGATCCACCAGCGACGCAAAGAGGAACTGGTGGCGATCGCCCATGAGTTCGGGCTGGAAAGGAGGGGCGCGTGGAGGAGCTGCGTAAGCGGCTATCCACTTTCGTGCAGGATGGCGGCCATACACCCGAGATTTGGGCTCGGCTGGCCGAGCTAGAGTCTCAGACCGCCAAAACATTGTCCCTGGGGCACTCTACCTGACGTTGGCGGACGGCCGCGCCAAAAATCGGAACCAGACCTGAGGAGCTCGCAGCTGTACGAGCGTCTGCAGGTCCCGATCCCTAGTTTAGCCGTCACGGGTGCAGGGGAAACTCGCGAGATTAGGAGCAGCGGAGTTCGCCGGACGACGGCAGTGGACGTGGAGCTAGGGCGAACCCCTTACGACTCGAATAATGGCCCTCATATTCCCCGGCCATATTCTCAGTCGGAGGCCAGGCCTCTCGCGAATGTTCCAGAACAAGTCCGAAAGTGGGGCATGAGGTACGATGGCCGTTCCGACCCCCTTGGGTTCCTAGAGGACCTAGAGGAGCGTGCCATTACGTACGGCATAGCCCTCGATCGATTGCCTCGGGCCATGAGCGAGGTATTCTGTGACCGGGCTGCTCGTTGGTTCCTGAGTAGTGGACTGAGGGATGTGCCATGGTCGGTGCTTAGGAGGGGTTTCTTAGAATTCTTTCTACCACCACGCTACTTCGAGAGGTTGGAAGGCGAAATCCGATCCCGCCGGCAGCGTGTGGGGGAAGAATTTAAGGAATATCTAATAGAACTGAGGGCTTTGATGCACCATGCCAGATATGAGCCGGCGCAGGAGTTGCACCGGATATATGAGAATGCCGCACCCGAATACAGGCTTTACGTACGACGGCAAGATTTTTCCACTTTGTCCCAGCTGACTCAACTCGCTGTGGAGTATGAAACGGTGATGAGACAGCGAGCGGAATACTCCGGAAGCAGGGCAGGGAGTCAGGTGGCCACGAGCTCAATTAGTGCGCAGTGGGGAAGGACGGTACAGCCCTCTGGGGGACACCTTAACCCATTCCGGTCTACTCCCATCGGATCCGGAGCGATCGGTGTGGATAGACAAATCTCCGCTCCGCCGGCAACGGCCCCTGCGGAAATGGCCCACCAGATGAGGAACCAAGAGGCCGGAACCGGGTACGATCCGCGACGAGCATGCCGCAGATGCGCACGGGACGGGCATTACGCCAGGGAATGTCCTAATGCGCCCGTTTTGTTTTGTTGGGTATGTGGGCACCGGGGCAGAAGTAGCCAGGATTGTTGTCGCCGCACGGAGGCGGGAAACGGGCAACGGCGTCACCCAGGTCAGAGTCGGGTCGTCGCCGACACACACGGGACTCGGCAGTAGTACACCCACTTAAGGTGGAGGGTGGCCGGATCGTCGCCACGGTGGAGATTGGCGGGCGGACGATGCCCGCCACTATCGATACAGGGGCCACTCGCAGCTTCATGAGCGAAGACTGCGTACGCAAGTGGGCGATTCGGGGAAGAGTGGAGAACGTACAGGCGCGCATTCGTCTGGCAGATGGGTCCACGGTCGAAGTAGAGAAAGCATTGAGGATAGACGTCGGCCTAACGGGGAAGGTGGCCAGCATGTTAATGCTTGTCATGCCCGCAATGCTGGACCACGTTATCCTGGGGA
Source organism: Drosophila littoralis (assembly GCA_018903485.1). Taxonomy (NCBI): domain Eukaryota; kingdom Metazoa; phylum Arthropoda; class Insecta; order Diptera; family Drosophilidae; genus Drosophila; species Drosophila littoralis. Next base: position 19,687 of record JAEIGF010000178.1, on the reverse strand, counting down.
TGGACTTCCTGGGTGCCATGGGCACTACGGTACGCTGCGGCAAGGCGGAGCTGATCCTAGAGGACGTGACGTCTCCGGCCGCGGGACCTGGAACCGGGAAAGAGCCGAAAGAAGGCCTCACGCGTCAAGGAGCGGGAGTGCCTGCTCGGCAGCAGAGTGGAGAGAAGTCGAAGGAAGGCCTCCCAGGTCATGAAAAGGGAGCACCTGCTCGGCAACAGAAGGGACAGAAGTCGAAGGAAGGCCTCCCAGGTCATGAAAAGGGAGCACCTGCTCGGCAACAGAGTGGAGAGGAGTCGAAGGAAGGCCTCCCAGGTCATGAAAAGGGAGCACCTGCTCGGCGGCAGAGTGGAGAGAAGTCGAAGGAAGGCCTCGCACGTCAGGGAACGGGAGTGCCGGCTCGGCAACTGTCAGAAAAGGGAAAGAAGAAGGAAGTAAAAGATGAGTCTCATTCGGGGTCGGGCCGAGAGCTTGAGGAGCCCAAAAGGCGGCGCGTAGACCTGCAAAGGCAGATCTACGCTGGTCATGCAGGCGGCACGGTGGATGTGTGCCAAAGAACGGAGGGATTAGGAGCAATGGCTGAAGTCCTCACGGGCACAGGGAATCAGGAGCGGCAGCCAGAGTCGAGCGATCAAGGAGCTCTGTTTGGAATCGGAGTGGTACCTGGAGGAGGCGGATTTGGATCCGGAACTTAAGGAGTTCCTGGAGTCGGAACTGACACTCTTCGAGGATCTGCAGGGAGTCTCGCACATCGCGGAGCACCGGATCAGGCTTAAGGATGATAAGCCATTAAAACAGAGATATTACCCGAAGAATCCGGCCATGCAAAGGGTGATTGATGAACAGGTGGACGAGCTGATGCAGGCAGGTGCCATCGAGCCGTCGCGTAGTCCACACAGCGCCCCAATCGTCTTAGTCAAGAAGAAGACTGGCGAGTGGCGCATGTGTATCGACTATCGACAACTCAACGCGCACTCCATCCCAGACGCTTATCCTGTTCGCAGGATTAATCACATCCTTGAGCGGTTGCGTCACGCCCGGTTCATCTCCACTCTGGATTTGAAGCACGGGTACTGGCAGATACCGATGGCAGCCTATAGTCGGGAATGTACGGCGTTCACGGTCCCCGGAAGAGGTCTTTTCCAGTGGCGGGTGATGCCGTTTGGTTTACACTCGGCGTGTGCGACCTTCCAGCGAGCTTTAGACACGGTCATAGGGCCGGAGATGGAGCCTCATGCATTCGCCTACCTAGACGACATCGTGGTAATAGGAGCGACTAAGGAGCAACATGTAGAGAACTTGAGGGAGGTGTTCCGCCGGTTAAGGGCGGCTAACCTCAGGCTGAACAGGAAGAAGTGCAGTTTCTTCCGGGAGAGGTTGGTCTACCTAGGACACGTCATTTGTGGGGAAGGAATACGTACCGATCCAGAGAAGGTGGAGGCGATAGGCAACCTGAGGGCCCCGACAAATTGTAAGGAGTTGCGGCAGTGCCTTGGGATGGCGTCATGGTACAGGCGCTTCGTTCGCAACTTCGCGACTCAGGTACAGCCGCTAACAGCGCTCTTAAAGAAGGGGCGGAAATGGGCATGGGATCAAGAACAGGAGGAGGCATTGCGTCAATTGAAGGACAGCTTGACGACTGCCCCTGTGTTGGCTTGTCCAGACTTTTCCGGCAGATTCGTCCTACAGACTGACGCGAGCGAGTACGGCCTCGGCGCAGTGCTGACGCAGACGATAGAAGGGCAGGAGCGGGTCATAGCGTACGCGAGCAGAAAGTTGCTGAAGGCCGAAGTGAACTACTCCGCCACCGAGAAAGAGTACCTGGCAATCGTTTGGTCGATACGGAAGCTGCGTTGCTACCTAGAAGGGTACCGGTTCGACGTGATAACGGACCATTTGGCCCTAAAGTGGCTTAATTCTATCGAGAGCCCGTCAGGAAGGATCGCGCGATGGGCATTGGAACTGCAACAATTCCAATTCGACGTTCACTACCGACGAGGCAAGCTCAACGTCGTGGCTGACGCACTATCAAGACATCCTCTAGAGACCTCTCAGCAAGCAGTGGTGGCCGAGCCGCCCTGCAAATGGGTCGCGAGTATGCGTGCCAGGATCGCCGAAGAGCCAGCCAAGTTCCCGGACTACGCAGAAGAAAATGGACAGCTATATCGACATTTGGACCACCGGACGGACGACGAAGATTACATTCCCTGGAAGCTATGTGTGGCCAGTGGTCAACGGCAGAGGGTATTGGCGGAATGCCATGACGCCCCCACGGCCGGACATCAAGGCGTGAGGAAAACTGTGTCGAGGCTAGCCCAAAGGTACTACTGGCCGGGTATGTTCCGAGACGCCGCCAAGTACGTGAAGTGTTGCGAAACCTGCCAAAAGTTCAAGAGTGAGCAACTCAAACCGGCTGGACGCATGCTGACGAGGCAGGTGGCAGAGCCGATGGCAATACTTTGTGCGGATTTCGTCGGGCCCCTCCCACGATCGAAACATGGCAACACCATGTTACTGGTGTTCCATGATGCTTTCTCGAAATGGGTGGAGCTGGTCCCTCTCAGGAGAGCCACGGCGACACACCTCCAAACGGCGTTCCGGGAGAGGATTTTGAGCCGATTCGGGGTGCCCAAGAAGTTCGTGTGTGACAACGGGGTACAGTTCACGAGCCGGAGTATCAAGGCTTTTTGGAGTCCTTGGGTGTAGAGATCCACTACACCGCCCCTTACTGTCCGCAAGAAAATCCTACCGAGAGGACCAACAGGACCGTGAAGACCATGATAGCGCAATTTATCGAGGGCCACCAGAGTTCGTGGGACGAACTCTTGCCCGAGATATCGCTGGCGGTCAATACAAGCGTGTCGGGTTCGACCGGATTCAGTCCCGCTTTCCTGATGCAGGGAAGGGAGCCGCGGTTGCCGGCTGCTTTATATGATCAGGGGACTCCGGGGTCCGCAACTAGTGCGTTCGACCCTAGGACAAAGGCGGATAGGTTAAAAGAAATCTTTTATGTCGTTCACAGCAATCTCCAGCGTGCATCAAAGGACCAGGGCAGACACTATAACTTGAGGAGACGAGAGTGGCGGCCTTCGTTGGACTCGATGGTCCTGTTAAGACAGCACCAGCTATCCAACGCCGCCGAGGGTTTCGCAGCGAAATTGGCACCCAAGTTCGATGGCCCCTATCGGGTCATCAAGTTCGTGTCACCTAACATTGTGCGCCTAATGAGGCCAGGAGAACGGAAAAGGAGGGTGGCCAATATCTCGCAGCTGAAACCATTCTACCGAGAGACAACTGAGGACGGAGAGGAAGACCCAGGGCACAGGGATGCCCACGAGTAGGCGAAGCCGCAATAAACGTACTAAATGTAGATTAGACTAACACTAGTAGCATAATTAGAATAGGCTTAGTGAAATGTCAGCCGCACTGGGAGAATAGGGCATTAACCAATAAGTAATGGATAAGTTAACCAATAAATCAAATTTACAGACGGAACCCGAGACGATCACCATATCATCAGAGGATGACGACAGCAGCAGAGATACTGAGCCCTTCCCTGGGCCCGGCACTGGAGATCACCCGCTGCGGAAGAGGACGACAAGAGGAAGCCCCTCGCCAATTCCGTCACACCCTGTACTCACAGCGGACCAACGTCGTGGAGAGACTAGACGGGATGGTCATGCTGATGGCCAAAAAAAGGAGTGTGAGCGAATAACGTGCAGTGCATAGCGGAGCGCTAGGGCTCCAAGACAGTGCGGCAGGGCCTTAGACTAGGAAGTGCGTTAGGGTAGAATAGGATAGAAGTTATGAATAAAGTGAATAAAAACCTCAATAATTAACTTAAATGCAGATCTTTGTAATCTCGGTCGGTTACCTTTGCGCTAAACATCGGAGTTAGCCGATGTTCAGTTGGTGCGTGGCCAAGGCCCGGTAGTGTAGTTGGTGCGTGGCCGAAGCCCGATAGAGTAGTAAGTGCGTGGCCAAGGCCCGATAGTGTAGTTGGTGCGTGGCCGAGGCCCGATAGTGCAGTTGGTGCGTGGTCAAGGCCCCGATGGTGCAAGGCTCCGGCCCGCTAGGAGAGGTAGCACGAGGCTGCGGCCTGGTATGGTAGGTAGGACAGTGGTAGTGCGAGGTATATTTGTGTCGAAACCCTCACCCCCCTCTTTAGCCCTCCGTCCCAGCGGATTTATAAATGTCTTGTAAGTCGCTGGACCTGGTAAGACTGAGATTCATACCCCGGCCAGTGGCTCCTTTACACATTATGATTAAGTAAAAGGCAAGAAGCCGCTGACATTATAATTAAGTAACGAGAAAGAAAGGATATCTTCGGCACGCCGAAGATCTAATACCCTTGCAGACCCAACCTTTACATAATGCTCATAGTGCTTTGCCCGTATCTAAGAAGCACAGGGAGAATAGTTAATGCCGAGTTTGGTCAAGATATCTTGATAAACAAAATGTTTTTTCATACAAAAACTTAATTTTCGACCGATCGTTCCTATGGCGGCTATATGATATAGTGGTCCGATCTTAATAGAATTTTGCATATATATGAGGAGCATAGTAAAACTAATAAATGTTGAGTTTGGTCAAGATATCTTGATAAACAAAAGGTTTTTTCATACAAAAACTTAATTTTCGACCGATCGTTCCTATGGCGGCTATATGATATAGTGGTCCGATCTTAATAGAATTTTGCATATATATGAGGAGCTTAGTAAAACTAATAAATGCCGAGTTTGGTCAAGATATCTTGACAAACAAAATGTTTTTTCATACAAAAACTTAATTTTCGACCGATCGTTCCTATGGCAGCTATATGATATAGTGGTCCGATCCAGCTGGTTTTGACATATGTGCTGCGTGCAACAGAAATAGGGACTTCTGCAAAGTTTCATTAAGATAGCTTTAAAACTGAGGGACTAGTTCGCATAGAAACAGACAGACGGACAGACGGACATGGCTATATCGACTCGGCTGTTGATGCTGATCAAGAATATATATACTTTATGGGGTCGGAGATGTCTCCTTCTATGAGCTACACATTTCACGACAAAATTATAATACCCTCTGCAAGGGTATAAAAAGGCCAGGAGCCGTTAACCGCATAGTCTGTGTATTAGTTGAATAAGTGCATAGGTTGGGCAAGTAGCCGCTCCCAGTTTGAATTTAACCGCCGGCCGCCGCTACAACCGTGCGTTGCTGATCGGTTGTCCAACACCGCCTGCGAGAGCGCAGCTTCGATTCGGCGGCGAAGAGCGAAAGCTCCCAAGCGAAGTTGCGCAAGCTCGCGGCGAAGTTGAGCGGCCGAGGCAAGCGCATGGCTCGCTAGCGAGCGAGCCGGCACTTTGGAACGAACGCTAAGGGTGAGTAGAAGTGCATGGTGAGACGAGAAAGTCATAGAGTGTACAGCGAAGCGCTAGGGCTCCAGAAAACAGTGCGGCAGGGTTTAGCTCGTGAGGTACTATAAAGTAGCAATAAGCGAGGAGTGAATAAAGTACATAAGTTATAATTATCGAGAAGAAACCGGATAATTCTTTTCTTTTCTGGTAGCCCGGTTTACTTTAACATCGGAATTAACCGGTGTTCGACCTAACCTCGATCAGGAGCATGTGGTACGAGATTGTGGCCCCGGGGTGGGCATTACCGGTTGGTGTTTCCGCGGCCCGATAGAGTAGTGGTACGAGGCCACGGCCCGCTAGAGTAGTGGTACGAGGCCATAGAGAGTTTGGGTAGTGTAGTTGGCGCGAGGCTCCGGCCCGCTAGTGTCGTTGGTGCGAGGCCACGGCCCGATAGAGTAGTGGTACGAGGCCACGGCCCGATAGAGAGTTTGGGTAGTGGAGTTGGCGCGAGGCCCCGGCCCGCTAGAGTAGTTGGTGCGAGGCCACGGCCCGGTAGTGTAGGCGTCCAGAAATAGAGCTAGGCTTGGTCTGGTCAGGATACTCACCCCCCTCCCCCTTAAGCCCCCTCTCCCAGTGAAATTATAAATATCTTGTGACTCGCTAGACCTGGTAATACTGAGAGTTATACCCCGGCCAGTAGCATCTTTACAAGTGGCGCCCGAGCAGGGACGAAGGCGTTAGGGGCGTGGCATAGTTGCGGATTAAAGCTCCGCAAGTATGCCCAAATAGGTGTTTCCAAAAAAAAAAAAGAAAAAATAGTAGGCGGGTAAAATGCGAGTCTAGGGTATAAGGTAGTCCAGTATACCCCAGCGAACATTTTTTTACCCTATGTTAGGCAGAGGCAGAAAAATTAACACGTGCAGAATCTTAGTGACGAAAATGCTTGCAAAAATCTAGCACGCAAAGCAAGGAGACGAAAACATAACGGTCGGTCGTAAAAGTACAGCGCGCGCGCGCCAGACGGGCGACGTCGAGATTACGCTCGCACACGGGTGCACAAATGCGTGGCGCAGTCGACGTCGGCGTCGAAGGGCCGTTAAGGCGTCGCGGCAGCGGTTGTACAGTGGGACGAATTCAACTCACGCGCGGTGAAAAGTTGAATTCGTCAGTACAGTTGTCGGGGTGAGGATGGTCGCATTTTAAGATTGAATACGAACGAAGTGAACAATAAGAAATAAAACAAACAGTTAAGTACACAAGAATAAACCAAGGTACTCAATAAAGGCGAAGGCAGCGACCAAGTGAGGAACGGCCTAAAAGTGAAAAAGTGAAGAGGAAAATTTAATTACCTTTTGTTGAGTTTTTTTTTTATAAACAAAAGAAAAGGAAAAAAATTTTTTGGAATTTTTTTGAATTTTTGTTTGGTGGAAGATATAAAGGCAAAATAAAGAGAAAACTAAAAGGAACAAAAGTGGCTGAGTAAGATCGGCGAAAAAGTGACAAAGACACCAACTGATCAAAAAAAGGAGAGAAATAATAAAGGGACTTACGGAACCCCTAAAACAGGAAGAGAGGGAAACAGCGACGTCGGCTACCAAGAAGGTATATAATAAAGGATGGAGGCAGGTGAGTGCCAAAACCCGGGGGTAGGCGTCCGTTGGATTCACCAGCGACACAAAGAGGAGTTAGTGGCGATCGCCCAGGAGTTTGGGCTGGAAAAAGAGGGGCGCGTGGAGGAGCTACGTAAGCGGCTATCCACTTACGTGCAGGATGGCGGTCATACGCTAAGACTCTTGAGCCGCCATCATGGGGCGTCCCACCCGACGTTGGCGGGCGGCCACGTCAAAAGTCGGAGCCTGACCTCAGGAGCTCCCAACTGTACGGGCGTTTGAAGGCGCCCACTCCGAACTTGTCCGTCTCGGGCGTGGAGGCGGTTCCTGCTCTCGGGGGGAATGAAGAACGCCGAGCAACTGCGGACAACGCAGAGGTAGGGCGGTCCCCTGTTGAACCGGGTGGTGATCCCTACCACACTAGACCATACCATCACCCGGAGGCGAGGCCACTTCCCAATGTTCCGGAGCAAGTTCGGAAGTGGGGTATGAGGTATGATGGCCGCTCCGACCCCCTTGGGTTCTTAGAGGACCTCGAGGAGCGCGCCATCACCTATGGTATAGCCCTCGACCGCATGCCCAGGGCAATGAGTGAAGTGTTCTGCGATAGGGCTGCTCGTTGGTTTCTGTGCATTGGGCTAAGGGATGTGCCGTGGGCCGTGCTTAGGAGTGGTTTCCTGGAGTTTTTCTTACCCCCTCGTTACTTCGAGAGGCTTGAGGACGAGATCCGTTCCCGGAGGCAGCGCGTCGGCGAAGAGTTCAAAGAATATTTAATAGAGCTGAGGGCTCTTATGCATCACGCTAGATACGAGCCGGCACAAGAGCTGCACCGGGTCTACGAGATCGCCGCTCCGGAATACAGGCTTTATGTGCGACGGCAAGACTTCTCTACCCTATCCCAGCTAACTCAACTGGCCGTAGAATACGAGACCGTCGTGAGGCAGAGGGCGGAGTACTCAGGCAGCCAACCCGTAGCCCCGGGTGTCTCGAGTCCCCGGGGGGACATCTCAATCCGTTCCGGTCTGCTCCCAGCGGATCCGGAATGACCGTTGTGGACAACAGGGTCTCCGCCCCACCCGCTGCAACTCACGCAGAGGTGGCCCATCGGATGATGAGCCAAGAGGCCGGGAACGGATATGATCCGCGACGCGCTGTCGTAGGTGCGCACAGGAGGGGCACTTCGCCAGGAATGTCCCAACGCCCCCCGTCTTATTTTGTTGGGTATGTGGAAGCCGGGGCCGAAGTAGTCAGGCGTGTTGCCGCCGCGCGGAGGCGGGAAACGGGCAACGGCGTCGCCCGGACCAGGATCGGGTCGGCGCCGATACACACGGAACGCAGTAGTAGCCAAAAAGCAGAAATTGCTTCTGAACAGATTCAATACGATCCTGGCTATTGATATACTGCGCAGACCAGATGCAAGAGCAGTATTCAAGGATAGGGCGAACGAGAGAGATGTACAGAAGTTTCGTTATAAAAGGATCTTTAAACTATTTAGACCATCGTTTAATGAATCCAAGTACACCTTTTGCCTCATTAACGATGGTATCTATATGCAGATTGAAGCTGAGTTTATAATCAAAAATAATGCCTATTGAAGGTCATATACATACACTTTGAACAATTTAGATGCGATTGATTGGCCGATCACCAAAGTTGCATAACGTTCAAATCGTCTTGTAGACGAGAATGATGTAGGGGATTAGTGTATGATAGAATAAGTTTCACATCATGCGCATACATGAGTACACGGGCATGTGATATAACAGAGGGGAGATTATTTATAAAAAGAGTAAAGGACCAAGATGACTACCTTCAGAAACACCAGAAGTAACGTGAACCTGTTTAGAGGTAGTCTGTCTCAGCATTAATCTTTGGGTCCTATCTTTTAAATAAGAATTAATTAAAAGCAAAAGAGATGGAGGGAAACCCAATCGGTCAAGTTTAAAAAGTAAAATGTCATGGTGGACAGAGTCAAACGCCTTACTGAAGTTAGTGTAAATGACATCAGTTTGCATTTTCGAAAGGAAAACATCATTTACCAAGGAAGTAAACTCTAGCAGATTGGTCGTATTTACCGATTCTTTACAAATCCATGCACAGGGGAGACAACAGATTTGCAGAAATGCTGCAAATTTAAAGTGATTATTTTTTCAAATAATTTAGGGATAGCGGACAGTTTTGCAATGCCCCTGTAATTTTGTATATCAGACTTTCCACCTTTCATGTGGAGAGGTATGATATAAGATTCTTTCCAAAGAGATGGAAAGACTGAAGATTCAAGGGTTAGATTAAAAAGCTATAGCAATGGACGATTTTTTTTTGTGTTAAAATTCTTTTATTTACGGCTAATCTTCTGTTACTCTTGCTTAGCAAATTTTATCAGCGTGTGTTTTGATTAATGATAGCTTGAATTAAATATTTACATAGTGTGTGATTATGTACATGTTATTTTGCTTCATTAAAGGCGGCGTTTGGCCAGGTCTATTGGATATGACTTTTTAAGCCTCCTTCTTCTTCGCCTCCTTAGCAGGTTCCTTGCCAGGACGTTAGGGTGGTTGCGGAGCTTAAATAGGTAGCTTGTTGCTTGATTGTTCATAACGTCTCCTACCATAGGAACCTTAAGGTCCTTTGCGATGTCTCGTGTGCGAATATGCCATTCGGCTCCAGAGATTGTTCGCAAGGTCTTAGCCTGGAGGATACGAAGTTTGTCTAGGTGCGTCTTCGCGGCTCCGTAAACCTGGAGCCCATATCGCCACGCAGGGGCAAGGATTACTTTATAGATAAGTACTTTGTTTCGGAGCGAGAGTTTGTTATTTGGGTTTAGCAGCCAGCTCAGACGCCTGATTTTGCTTTTCATGCTGTTGGTAACAAGCCCAGTTTTCGAAGCGCTTCAGATATTCCTGCAGTATGTATGCTGCCACCACATACTCTTTCCTTTGAAAGCCGTTCAAAATAAAGTTTGTGACCCGATGGAGTTGCTCAGGGGTACCGTGTTTGAGTCGAAACCCAAACTGGAACTTCGGGATTAGGCGTTTTATTTCCGGGGTATCCAGGATCCTTTTTAGAATGTACCTTTCCAGAATCTTGCCAAAGGCAGGCAGGAGGCTGATGGGGCGATAGGATTCCAGTTGATTAGGTGGCTTTCCGCTCTTGTGCAACATGATGATATGTGCCTTCTTCTAAGCCACTGGAAAGTAACCTAGCCGAAGAGCTGCATTAAAAATGGCAGAAGCTTAATTGTCTGGTTGTCCAACCGATCTTCCCCAGGGGCTTTGTTGCTTTTTAAGCTATTTATCTCCTGCTTCACTTCTTGGAAGGTGATTGGTGATACAGGGAGTGACATTTGGAGTGGCGCTTCCAGTATTTGCGCGACTCGCTGTATCCTTCCATGCGGAGCGGTCTCAAACATTGAAGCGCTCCTCTAGGTTGCAGGCGAAGGCTTCGGCTCTGTCCATTGGCGATCTGGCCCAGGTGCCATCGGGATGTCGAACGGGAAACTTTGGCGCAGCTTGCCGCTTGTATCGACTGGTAAGTTTCCACAGCGCGAATTTGGAGCTCTCGTCTGCCGTTGCTTCCTCTAGCATGGTGTCTGTGGCTTTTCTTCTCAGTAAAGTTACCTCCTTCCTGACCCTGTTGGCGATACGGCGATAAATCCTGTCGATTCTGGTGTCCTGGGTACGGACGTACTCCCTCCTCAGTCGCTTTTTCAGGAAAAGAACGCCTTCAACGATGGGGGGAAGCGTCCTTGTAAATTGGCTTGTAGGCGTAGAGTACATTTGTGCTGGCGCAGCGTTGGCAGCCGCAGTATGTACTTGATCCAGCAGGGTTTGAACTGCAGCGTCGGCATCCTCGGCTGTCAAGATCGGCATGTTTAGATCTATCATGCCATTCAGTTCAGTTTTGAAGCGTTGTATGTCCGATTGAAGGGTGACAAGCCTTCGCTTTTTTGGGGTCCTCTGAACAGACGTAGAGACCGTTGCAATGAGTGGTAGATGGTCGGATGACAGCTCATACTCTTCACAAACTGATATTACGCTGTTGGGGATGCCCTTGTATATAAAGAAGTCAATGCACGAAGGGGTACTTTGCCTGTTGTACGGGAAGTGGGTAGGTCTCCCAGTGGCCAAGACCTGGGCTGAGCAGCTGGTGAGCGCTTCATGCAGCGCAATGCCTCTGTTGTCAGCTCTGTAGCTTCCCCACAGCCTGTGTTTGGCATTGAAGTCGCCTCCACCGATAAATTTATGACCAAGCTGATCAAGGAGAGAATCGAATCCAGCTCGGCTCCAGGATAGATTTGGTGGTAGATACATTGCAGCTACGGGTATTTCACCCAAAGGAGTCCCCACCATAATAGCAGCCATCTGTGTGGTGCTGGAGGTCATCTGTTGTAGTTGGTAGTGCACCAAGTCCTGCTTGACAAGCACAGCAGCCCCTCCTCTGGCTCGACCTGCTGGGTGATCCGCACGGTAGCAAGCATATCCCTCCATGGCGAAGTACAGGCCAGCGTGTAGGTGCGTTTCTGAGACAAGCATGATGTCTATTTCATGTTTTCTCAGAAATAGTTTAAGCTCGTTTGCATTTTGTATGATGCTGCGAGCGTTCCACGATCCGAGGCGCATCTGGGCAGCCATTATTTGCGGTGAGTGGTAAGACCGATCTGTGGAGGACCTTGCGCGTCCTTCAGCTCCTTGATGCTGACTAGGATAGTTGCGACCGCGGCATTAAGTGCTGCGATCGACTGCTGGAGTCCTTGGAGGATGCTTCCGAGGGACGTGTCTTGCCCCTAAGATCCATGCTGTAGGTATTGTGGCTGCATTGTTGTAGCGGTGGGCTGGTTGATGCACATGGGTTGCTGGTAAGTTTTGCGTCCTGGCTGCAACGCATCAGCATACGACAGGCCTTGTTGCATAATTCTGGAGGGTACAAACTGCGAGTTGATGCGCCGTGCAGGTTGCTGTTGGTTGTGTCGTGACGGGGGGGGGCAACATTGATGGCCGGTTGTCTGGCATTCAAGCGCTGCTGGTATGCTTTGCATCCTTTATAATAAGCAGCATGGTTCCCCTCACAGTTTGAGCATCGTAGGTCTGCCACCGTTTTGGCCTGGCACTGCTCCGAGTTCGTCCAATGGGGCTGGCCGCACCTACCGCATTTGGGCTGTTCGAGGCAATAGTTTTTAGTGTGGTCGAACTCAGAACAGCGATAACATTGCCTGATGCTTTTGTTCTTTCTATGGAGCTCGATTTGGACCCGTTGACGGCCAATCTTGATAATGCGAAGCGCGTCCCTATTGTTAGGAGCCTGCCTTAGGTCTACTTACCAGTAGTTGTGACTTGGCGAATCGTTTGTGGGGTTCGCATCGGCGTCATTTGTGGGTAGCCTGGTCCCCGGGTTATATAGGTTTGTCACAACGTGGCCGTGTGTTGCAAAGGCACTTTCGATTTGGCTCCTGGGAGTAGAAGTTTTTGACAACTACGCGATACGGTCTGTCCTCCTTGAGACAGAAGTGCGTAAACTGGACCCTGACTTCAGTGAGCTTGCGAATAATGGCTCTGTGAGTGTCAGAATCTTTCGCGTAGATTCTCAGGGCGCCAGAGGGAGAGACCTTAAATTCGAAGGCATCTGGGCCAGCTGCCTGCTCGAGGGTCTGTTCCATTGCGACGATGTCGTTAACTCCAGGAACTGTTATGGGCCTGGGCTTGGGGACCTTTTTTGCAGCTTGAGGTTCGGCTTGAGCTGGAGCTTCGTCGGCAATTTCCATCTCGTCGTCTTCGATGTCAGAGGCTTCTTCCTAGGGCGCAAGTGGAGCATATCTGTTCCCATTTGACGGGGAGGCACTGGGAGCAGTGTAATTTTCACCTGACTTGCTGGTCTTCCCGTTTTATGTAGGTACCCTCCCTTTTTTGACGGCTCCGGCCTTTAGCGTTGTTCCTCGCCGTTTTTTTTGTTTCAGCCGTTTGCCATTCGACCAGCGGTTCCTGGAAAGCTGGCATAATGCCTTTGCTCCTTAGAGCGTGCAGAGCAGAGTTTTGGTTGAATTGAGCGCTGCAAGACGCAGCTGCCGGGGAAGAGCTCTGCGCGCCATGTGTAGTGACCGGCATGGGCTGGAAAGCATCATTAGCAGTTTTGGGGCGTGTTCCAATGGGCTACAGTGCGGCACGGCTTGCACCAGTGGAGGCAGAGGTTCTGCAGCCGCTACTTGAGGACGCGGTGGTTGTAGTTGTTGTGGTTGCTGTTGAGCTTACAATGCCGTGTTGCTGGAGTAGAAGCTGGTTCGTCTGACTCCATCCCTCAGGGATGTATAGGCGCGCCTCGTTCATGTCAACAGGTTGAGATCTAGTTGCTTCAGTGAGCGGGCCTGGAATCCCCTGCACTTGATTGCTGTTGGCTTCGGGATTAGCTGGTGGTAAGATGTTGCTTATTATTGCATGACTGGTGCAGGTGTTGCTGCGTGTGTTGTATGCATGGGCAGCAGGGACGTCTTCGTTTTTTAAGTTTTTATTTGCCATGGCAGCCTGACAGTTGTTTAAGCTGGCTGCCATTGTTGTGTCCAACTCGGCATTGTTATTGGCAGCACTGGCTTTGACAGCTCCCAGTTTTTGCGTATGTGCAAATTGCACATTAGCAGTTTTGATTTTTGGTTCTTTCTTTATTTTAGGCACTTTTACGAATTTTTTGAATAGTTTGGGGTTGAATTCACTCTTAAATGTATTATTATGCCACTGTTGGGTGGGCTTGTCCGTTTTTTTCACTGTTTTTCAAGGTTTTTGCGGAGCACAATACACACTGAACTTATTAGGTGAAAAACAAGGCATGCTATGAGCAATGGACGAAGAAGGGAAGAACTTCACTCCTTGAGAAGACAACTAGGAACATTGTCAGGCCCAGGAGAGTAAGAAAATTTTAAAGAGTTTATGGCAGAAAGAAAATAACAGGAGCAGCTATAGAAGCGGATGAAGTAATATTGTGATGGTAAGAATTATTATTATTATTATTAGGAAAGACGGAAGAGAAAGTTGATTGGAAAAAATAAGCAAAGAGGTTAGCAAAATAGGAATCGTTTCTACCTTTATCTATCCCGAGAGAAAAAGAAGATGACAGACTTGAAGATGTACGCTACAAGTTTACAAAATTTTATAAAATTGTCTCGGGTTTTGGCTAAATAGCCTTTTGCAAAGAGAAAGATAATTCTTATAGCACTGAGAATTAAGAAGAAAGAAGTTCGACTTGGCTATGGAATATTTGGCCAAGTCAATAATCGAACCTGACCTTTTAAACTTTTTAAAATATTCAGACTTAATATTTTGTAGGTTTGATAGGAGGAGTGATCCAGGGAGTGAACCAGGGTGGCTTTGAAGAAGCAATTGAGGGAATTGAACTAGGAATGCAATCATCTAAGATGGAGTTCAGGTTAATATAAAACAGATTAGTAGCAATTCATATCACCCGCGTTATATAAAAATACCAATCGATTGCATGAATACGTTGATTATACAAGGAATAATTTCCTTTGCGAAAGAAACGGCGGGGCTTAATGGCTGATGAAATGAGAGGATTACATTTGAACATTCCAATCTCTAAAGTAGGATGATATACACCTTTAGGAAGAGATAAAGGAGGGGACCTAGACACATTAGAAATAAGGTAGTCGTTAACGTTTACAAGGTCAAGTGTTTTATTCAAATTGAATTGATATGAAACAACGAAAGATCAAGCATGCAGTCTATAAAATCATGCTGTGCTGAGGGCACTAGATAAATTTCGGCAGTGAATAATGACCAAGAAATGTTCGGCAAATAAAAATCACCCAATACAATAAATAGGTCATTATCAAGCACGTGTGAAGAATTTTCTTTAATACAAGAAATATGCTTCATATAAACTTGAATATCAGAAAAAGGAGGAACATAAGAGCATGTAATATAGATATTCCGTGTAGGAAAAGACATCTTAACTGAGACAATCTCAGCGTCAGTAGGCGTACTAAAACAAAAAAGTTCTGACTGGAGAGTGGCTTTAACGGCAACTAATACCCCACCACCTCGCGTCGGCCGATCATTTCTATGCAAAATATAATTGTTCGAAAATCCTCAAAGTCAGATATGGTTGAATTTAACCATGTTTCTGAAAATGCGATTATATCCGAATCGAAGTGCTGGCCATGAAAAGATTTTTAAGTTTAGAAATGAGACCTCTGACATTCTGATAGTGAATAGAGATTTGGTCAGAAGACGAAGTTAGTTTTTTGGGGTAGAAATAGTACCATGTATTGAAGGGACTGGATGGGTGACAGGCTGGTTTGGCTTGAACTCGTAAACAATCATTTGTGGAGCCCAAAATGAAACATTTATTTTGAATGATAATATTTCACGAGGAGTGGAGAAATTAAATTTGGTAATTGACAAGCTGGCAGAAGATTTGCTAGCAATATAGGCTGCCAATGACTCAGAAGTTTGGTCAGACGAAAGTCGAGACACAAAAACTTGCCTTCGAGGGGCAACAACAGTTAAGGTAGGACCTGATGGGGCTACAGGTAATTCAGAATTTGATGGGGCTTAAGAGGCACCTTGATTGTTTTTCACAATCTGGGTTAGATTACGCGCAGGTCTACCTTTGCGTCCAGGAGCTGGCGGGGCTGAAGAAGTTTGGCTAACTGGAGCAGGTTCAGGTGTGTACGCACAGGGGAGCACCAAAGCAAAAGGATCAAAACAGGCAATAAAAACAATACGGAACTGACGCCGCGTTTATTAAATGCAATAATTAACAGACTTACGCTGCACAACAGATAACACTTTGGACAATTTATAAAAGCCTTTTAAATAAAGCACAAAAATGCAAAATTTACAAATAAAAAGCAGGATTAAAGCGCAAAAATATATACAAATCTTGGAGCACAAGTAAAACACGTCAATCACTCTCAACTGAGAAATCTCTCTTGTATGAAAAACATTTTTGCTTATCAAGATATCTCGACCAAACTCAACATTTCTTAGTTTTACTATGCACCTCATCTGTATGAAAAACCCTATTAAAATCGGAAAACTATATCATATAGCTGCCATAGGAACGATTGTTCAAAATTAAGTTGTTTTATGAAAAACATTTTTGTTTATCAAGATATCTTGACCAAACTAAACACATCTATGTTTTACTATGCTCCTCATAGGTATGCAAAATCCTATTAAGATCGGATCACTATATCAGATAGCTGTCACAGGAACGATCGGTCGAAAAATAAGTTGTTGTGTAAAAAACATTTTTGTTTATCAAGATATCTCGACCAAACTCGGCATTTATTAGTTTTACCATGTATGCAAAATCCTATGTAGATCGGAACACTATATCATATAGCTGCCATAAGAACGATTGTTCGAAAATTAAGTTTTTGTGGGAAAAACATTTTTAATTATCAAGATATCTCGACTAAACTTGGCATTTATTAGTTTTACTATGCACTTCATATATATGGAAAATCCTGTTAAGATCGGACCACTCTATCATATAGCTGCCACAGGAATAATCGGTCGAAAATTAAGGTGTTGAAGGCCTCAAAATATACTACACGGACGGCTCCGTTACTAGTCGTCACACGAGCGGAGCTTTCCTACAGGCTAGATCAGGGCAAATCTTAAGTTTCTATACCGACACGTTCTGTCATCACTCTCAGCCGAACTGATAGCAATTGAGAAAGCTCTTGACCACGCTCTAACTTGGGGCCTCCCTCGCGTCGCCATACTTACAGACAAAAATTCAAAAGGACAGCGAGTTAAAAAAAAATTGAATTCCACTACATCCGGCACGGATGACTCAGCCGCCAAGAATGCTCCAGGACGCGGGTCTTCCTTTTAGTGAATTGGACTCTCAAAGACGCCTTAAGAACCATATGCAGAACCATTAACGACGAATGCGAAAGAGAATATGCGGAGTTAACAGCCACGAAGTTTAGAGGCTTCTGCGAAATGTTCCCAACCATCCTTTACAAGCCTTGGTTTACCAAAAAAGGAATTACATTAAAGCCAAAAGAAGTCAAACCTTTAACAGATTGCTTAGCGGCAACGCCTTGGACAAACACACACTCGCCAAAATGCTCATCTACCCCGATAACTCATGTGAAACATGCAACATTATCGAAAACGCTTCGCATATCATATTCTGCTGCAGCAAACACACAGCCACTCGACAAGCATTCCCATCACTAACCAGACACACCAACATATACGAATTTTTCCAAAAAGAAAACAACAGAAAACAGAGTACCAAGATCTAACAAAATTTCTTAATTCTAGCGAAATCATCCTATAAGACAACAATCACGGCAATTTTCGCTGTAAGGTGGGCGGCCAAATAACCCCACGCCTGACACGCAAGGCAACCTAAATGCAAAAAAAAAAAAAAAAAGAAATTTCCATTGGAGTACAAATCATTAACTGAAAATTGTGAAATGAGATCACATATTAAAGTGACTGCATAGTCGTTTCCATTCTCTGAACGAGGTTGTTCACACAAGAAGTGTATCCGACAGTCGCCATCCAACCGCCATGTAACTCCGGAACCAGTACATGGAACATGTACTGAAATTTCACCACACTTATACTAATACACTTGTATGTACTCTTGTAATGTACTCTGAAAAAATAGAACAGATGAAAATAACCTTCAAGCGAACAAAACGTGTTTTTCTTTCAAACCTGAGTTAAAATTGTGCAGAGCAGAAACGCTGCCCCAACGACAATTCATTTTGTAAAAGTTCACCTGGAAGCCCTGCGGACGCCCTACTACATCATTTGGTCCTTCGAGCCGGATTCTTCTACAACATTTGGTATATCCAGTTCGCCCCAGCAAGCATTGGTGGATCTGCAAGAAAAGGTTCCAGGAGCAGCTATAAATTCAAACAAGATAAGTAGCAGTGCACCTACCTCAACTTGTCCATTGCCAAATTTCCGGCAATTCCAGTTAATTAATTCTTTTGTGTGTCTGAACATATTTTTTCGCTTCACATTGTCCGTGGTTAAAGCGAGGGGCAATTGTATTTAAAAAATTCAACAAAAAAAACCCGCAGATAAAATATTGTTCGTGGCCATTAAGGCATCTAAAAAGTGATAAATATTGAAAGAAATAAAACAGAAAGTGACTCCGATAAGGTCGCCATATTGGTGTCTGTACATATGTATATACATATATGTACAAGTGCATACCCAAAAATTTAACCGATCGCCATATTGATGTACGCAAGTACATCAAGACATATCTGCACACATAGGCTTTCGCTCCGTTGAACAACAAGTGTATGCGCTTCTCCATTCCAACCTTCACCAAAGAATCACACACTAAATACATATATAACGAGAAAGAAGGGCTATCTTCGGCACGCCGAAGATTTAATACCCTTGCAGACCCAACCTTTTAATGCCGAGAAAATGGTTAAGGCCGAGTTTGGTCAAGGTATATTGATAAACAAAAAAAAGGCTTTTAATCAAAAACCGATGTAAATAAGATTTAGCAAAAATGAAGGGAGCATAGTGAAATCTTTAAATGCCGTGTTTAATGGCAAAATCATGAAAAACAAAAAATTCTCCATACAAAAACTTAATAATATGATATAGTGGTCCGATCTTAATACGATTTTGCATATATATGAGGAGCATAGTAAAACTAATAAATGCCGAGTTTGGTTAAGATATCTTGAAAAACAAAATGTTTTTTCATACAAAAACTTAATTTTCGATAGATCGTTCCTATGGCAGCTATATGATATAGTGGTCCGATCTTAATAGGATTTTGCATATATATGAGGAGCTTAGTAAAACTAATAAATGCCGAGTTTGGTCAAGATATCTTGACAAACAAAATGTTTTTTCATACAAAAACTTAATTTTCGACCGATAGTTCCTATGGCGGCTATATGATATAGTGGTCCGATCTTAATAAAATTTTGCATATATATGAGGAGCATAGTAAAACTAATAAATGTCGAGTTTGGTCAAGATATCTTGATAAACAAAAGGTTTTTTCATACAAAAACTTAATTTTCGACCGATCGTTCCTATGGCAGCTATATGATATAGTGGTCCGATCTTAATAGGATTTTGCATATATATGAGGAGCTTAGTAAAACTAATAAATGCCGAGTTTGGTCAAGATATCTTGACAAACAAAATGTTTTTTCATACAAAAACTTAATTTTCGACCGATCGTTCCTATGGCGGCTATATGATATAGTGGTCCGATCTTAATAGAATTTTGCATATATATGAGGAGCATAGTAAAACTAATAAATGTCGAGTTTGGTCAAGATATCTTGATAAACAAAATGTTTTTTCATACAAAAACTTAATTTTCGACCGATCGTTCCTATGGCAGCTATATGATATAGTGGTCCGATCTTAATAGGATTTTGCATATATATGAGGAGCTTAGTAAAACTAATAAATGCCGAGTTTGGTCAAGATATCTTGACAAACAAAATGTTTTTTCATACAAAAACTTAATTTTCGACCGATCGTTCCTATGGCGGCTATATGATATAGTGGTCCGATCTTAATAGAATTTTGCATATATATGAGGAGCATAGTAAAACTAATAAATGTCGAGTTTGGTCAAGATATCTTGATAAACAAAATGTTTTTTCATACAAAAACTTAATTTTCGACCGATCGTTCCTATGGCAGCTATATGATATAGTGGTCCGATCCAGCTGGTTTTGACATATGTGATGCGTGCAACAGAATTAGGGACTTCTGC
>JAEIGF010000174.1:147500-149227 GCA_018903485.1 Drosophila littoralis | reverse complement strand
GTATGTGTATGTGTATGTGTATGTGTATGTGTATGTGTATGTGTATGTGTATGTGTATGTGTATGTGTATGTGTATGTGTATGTGTATGTGTATGTGTATGTGTATGTGTATGTGTATGTGTATGTGTATGTGTATGTGTATGTGTATGTGTATGTGTATGTGTATGTGTATGTGTATGTGTATGTGTATGTGTATGTGTATGTGTATGTGTATGTGTATGTGTATGTGTATGTGTATGTGTATGTGTATGTGTATGTGTATGTGTATGTGTATGTGTTTGTGTATGTGTATGTGTATGTGTATGTGTATGTGTATGTGTATGTGTATGTGTATGTGTATGTGTATGTGTATGTGTATGTGTATGTGTATGTGTATGTGTATGTGCCCAGAGGACCAACACGCCTTTAGCGAGAGTCTCGCAAAATGCTCACAAATGAGCTCGCATGTGAGCAGAAAACGAGTTGGATATATTTTTATCGCAAAATACTCGCACACGAGCGTTGCAGTGAGATCCTTGCGATAAAAATGCGTGCACAGTAGAGAGAATGGTGTGTTGTTTTTGTTTCAAATGTTAATCGTGCTCAGAGAGTGCAACATTGTCATGAGAGCGAGAGAGTAAAAACGACATGGCATTCGGATGCTGTGTTGTTTTTGTTGTTTTTTCCTACTCAGACCGGTTTTTGGGGGTTGAAAAATTCCTTTGTTCTCTTTTCTATTGTCCGCCGGAGCGAGCAGACACGTGGTCAAAGTGATAAGTGATTTGGTAAAATTTGGATTTCTATAGAGAGGTAAGTAAGTGTAAATTAATAACTAAACTATTCCCTTTCAGAATATAATTAAATATTTTCGCGACCAATTATTAAATTTAAAAAAAATTATAAATAAATAAACAAATAAATTATAAATAAATAAACAAAAGTTGAAAAATGCCATATAAAAAGAAAATGCAGGCAATATATTTGCGAAGCTCGTCATGTGAAACGAGTCGCAGAAAAAATTGAGATAGCTAAAGAAAATGAAGTACAAATTAAATTTGATTCAAATTTATTATTTCCAGATAGCAATGATTTGCTATCTACAGAACATTCCAGTTCAACCGAGTTTAATACTCGCTTAGCCCAGTGGCTGTCCGCTAATAACATCAGCAAAAGCGCAGGCAATGATTTGCTTTCGCTGCTGGGCGAAAAAATTCCTGGCTTACCACGGGATGTACGTACTTTAAAATATACTCCACGTGGCATTGTGAAACGAATCGTTGTTCCAGGCGAGTACTTTCGCTATGGATTTCCTTTCCAATTTCACTTATCTTTCTCCCAATATAAGTATAAATACAAATGTAGACGGGCTTCCATTGTGTAAAAGCACAAAAGAACAATCATGGCCAATTTTGATTAACGTCAATGGTACAAGGCCACTATTTGTAGCTGGAATATATGTAGGTCATTCCAAACCCCGTGATCCAAATGTTTATTTGGAAGAATTTGTCTGTGAATTATCAGAGTTGATCACAGAGGGCATGATGTTTCGAGATACGCAATTCAAAATATCTATTAGAGCATTTATTTGCGATGCGCCGGCCCGCTCCTTCATTTTGGGTGTGAAATATCACTCTGGGTTTTACTCATGCAACTATTGCGTTCAGAAGGGATAAACTCTTAACAGGCGAGTACTTTTCAGAGGATCTTGTAATCCTCCACGAACCAATTATAGCTTCCGAAACCGTCTT
>JAEIGF010000174.1:127500-142500 GCA_018903485.1 Drosophila littoralis | reverse complement strand
CCTTGCAGAGGGTATTATAATTTTGTCGTGAAATGTGTAACGCATAGAAGGAGACATCTCCGACCCCATAAAGTATATATATTCTTGATCAGCATCAACAGCCGAGTCGATATAGCCATGTCCGTCTGTCCGTCTGTCTGTTTCTATGCGAACTAGTCCCTCAGTTTTAAAGCTATCTTAATGAAACTTTGTAGAAGTCCCTATTTCTGTTGCACGCAGCACATATGTCAAAACCAGCTGGATCGGACCACTATATCATATAGCTGCCATAGGAACGATCGGTCGAAAATTATGTTTTTGTATGAAAAAACCTTTTGTTTATCAAGATATCTTGACCAAACTCGACATTTATTAGTTTTACTATGCTCCTCATATATATGCAAAATTCTATTAAGATCGGACCACTATATCATATAGCCGCCATAGGAACGATCGGTCGAAAATTAAGTTTTTGTATGAAAAAACCTTTTGTTTGTCAAAATATCTTGACCAAACTCGGCATTTATTAGTTTTACTAAGCTCCTCATATATATGCAAAATCCTATTAAGATCGGACCACTATATCATATAGCTGCCATAGGAACGATCGGTCGAAAATTAAGTTTTTGTATGAAAAACCTTTTGTTTATCAAGATATCTTGACCAAACTCGACATTTATTAGTTTTACTATGCTCCTCATTTATATGCAAAATTCTATTAAGATCGGACCACTATATCATATAGCCGCCATAGGAACGATCGGTCGAAAATTAAGTTTTTGTATGAAAAAACATTTTGTTTGTCAAGATATCTTGACCAAACTCGGCATTTATTAGTTTTACTAAGCTCCTCATATATATGCAAAATCCTATTAAGACCGGACCACTATATCATATAGCTGCCATAGGAACGATCGATCGAAAATTAAGTTTTTGTATGAAAAAACATTTTGTTTTTCAAGATATCTTAACCAAACTCGGCATTTATTAGTTTTACTATGCTCCTCATATCTATTAAGATCGGACCACTATATCATATTATTAAGTTTTTGTATGGAGAATTTTTGTTTTTCATGATTTTGCGATTAAACACGGCATTTAAAGATTTCACTTATGCTCCCTTCATTTTTTGCTAAATCTTATTTACATCGGTTTTTGATTAAAAGCCTTTTTTTTGTTTATCAATATACCTTGACCAAACTCGGCATTAACCATTTTCTCGGCATTAAA
Source organism: Drosophila littoralis (assembly GCA_018903485.1). NCBI lineage: Eukaryota > Metazoa > Arthropoda > Insecta > Diptera > Drosophilidae > Drosophila > Drosophila littoralis. The sequence continues at coordinate 141,291 of JAEIGF010000174.1, read as the reverse complement.
AGGTTGGGTCTGCAAGGGTATTAGATCTTCGGCATGCCGAAGATAGCCCTTCTTTCTCGTTTTTTTTTTGTATTCTGTTTTTTTGCATATTATAATATAAAGTGTTTAAATAATTTATGCTAAGGGTGTAGATAGTAAGGGGGGTACGTGGTGATTAGGTAGCTTGGATTGTCTGCGGAACGGCCGCAAAGCATTGCTTCACAGGCATGTTGTTGCTATCTAAACTTCCTCCGCTCTCCGTCTATTTCGCTCAACTCTCCTGAGTTCCAGCATCACCTCTGCTACAAAAGTGCAGGTTGCTTCCCATTTTTGTGCGGTCTCCAACATGTTCCTGACCAAGTTGTCCACCGTGATAGGTCTCCCCAAGCTGTCCTCCAGTTCCTGCCGGTTCGCTGAGAACCTTCCACATTCAAAGATGATGTGGTTGGCGTCCTCTGCGATTCCACTGCCGCACCAAGAACACTCGTCTGTGTTATCATGGCCGAATCGCTTCAAGTAGCTCCTGAAGCATCCGTGGCCAGATAGGAGCTGCGTTAAATAGAAATTAGTGTTTCCATACTTGCGGTTTATCCAGGCTTCCAAGTTTGGGATAAGCCTACGTGTCCAGCGTCCTTTAGATGAGCGATCCCAACGTGCTTGCCATCGTTCCATACTTTGCATCCTTGCTGTTGTGCGAACCGAGTTTGCTGTGCTGTTTCCATTCAGAGCTCTGTAGCAAACTACCGCTTCTGTAGCCAGTTCATTAAGCGGGACCATCCCTGCGATAACCAGCGCTGCTTGGTCTGATACCGTCCGGAATGCGCAGCTGACCCGTAGAGCGCTTAGGCGATATATAGAGTTTACGCCCCGGCTGTAGCTAGGAACAGCCATAGCTCTGCTCCAGATGGGGGACGCGTACATTATTACCGCTTTATTTACTGTCATGAGAAGACGGCGTCTCTGCTGTTTTGGTCCTCTAGTGTTCAGCATAATCCTGGACAGCGCTCGACAGGATTCTGCTGCTTTTTTGTGCAAGAACTGTGCTCTCTGAACGACATCCTTGTGTCTAGCATAATTCCCAAGTATTATAACGCACTCACTGATTCTATGTCCGCGCTGCCGACTCTTATGTGCGCTGTTTATACCTTCTTCCGGCTGCCGACGACTACTAGGGCCACGTCGTCCGCGAAGCCGACGATTCTTGTATCGATCGGAAGTTCCACTCGGAGGATGCCATCGTACATGATGTTCCAGAGGAGGGGTCCTAGAACTGAGCCTTGGGGCACCCCAGCGAACACTTGGTGTTTAGTGGGGCCATCTGCGGTGTCGTATTGCAGCACTCTCTCTCTAAAATAGCTGCGTGTCATCTCCTGAAGGTAATAAGGGACGCGGAATGTTGATAGCGCGTCCAATATTTTGTCCCACCTGGCTGTGTTAAAGGCGTTTTTTACATCTATAGTGACAATGAGGCAGTACTTCTTTGTGCCGCTTTTCCATCTCGATCCTTGGATGGCGTTCGTTGCTATGCCGACGACTTTTTCCAAAGCGTCTATTGTCGACTTTGCCTTGGTGAAGCCAAATTGACTTTGGGACAAACCTCCATTGTTCTCGACAGCTGCTTCAAGCCTGCTGCAAATAAGCTTCTCCAGCACTTTGCCCAACGTGTCCAGGAGGCAAATCGGCCTGTATGACGATGGGTCGTCTGGCGGCTTGCCTGGCTTCAGTAACAAGACCAGTGTTTGGCGTTTCCATAATGAACAAGTTCTCTCCTTTAGGCACGTGTTGAAGAGCTGTACGAACTGCACGGGATGTAGGCGCATAGCCAATTTCAGCGCTCGGTTGGGAATTCCATCCGGACCCGGCGCCTTACTGGGCTTCGGGCTTCTGGCGATCGTCAGCACCTCATCGACTGAAACTTCTTCGATTTGCACCGCCGTGGCTGCTTCTTGACTCGATGAGGGGTCTATGTCGGGTCTGATTGGGAATAGCGTTTCCACAATCAGCTTCAGCTCACCTGGGTCCGAAGGCTGCGTTTGCTTTCCGGCGTAGAGTCTCTTTACGACAGTTTTATACGCCTTGCCCCAAGGATCGTATTCAGCTGAGTCGCATAGTTCCAGGAAGCATTCTCGCTTGCTATCTCGAATGGCCTTCTTTAGCAGTCTTCTGGCCCTCTGATATCCTAGTTGGTCTTCGGCGTAGTTGGGTCTACCTCGGGCTCGCTGGTATCTCCTTCTGGCTCGGATGCATTTTCGCCGTGCTTCGGCAATATTCTCGTTCCACCAGTATATGGGTACATGGTGGCGCCGAAACGTTTTTCGAGTTTCCATGCTTTCGTCACAGGCCCGTGTCAATTGGATTTACATTTGGGATGCTCTATTTTCTGCGTTGCCGGCTGTGGCAAGCGACTGGACTGCGTTCGAAAACGCCATGGGGTCGAAAGTATCCAAGCGGTAGGCTTTTCTACTTGAGCTTCTCGATCTGGCTCCAGTTCTCTCACCAATCGTGCATATTATAGCGGAGTGGTCGCTTGCGGTGTATACGTCGCTTAGTTCCCATTTCGTTCGGCCGAAAAGTGATGAGCTTGCAAAGGTGAGATCGATTATCGATCCGATACCACCCCGATTAAAGGTGTTTACCGACCCGGAGTTTAACAAGGCAATATCCAGGGCTGCCAAGCTTTCCAACAGGGCCCGACCTCTTGCGTTAGTTGCTTGGCTGCCCCATTCCACTGCCCAGTCGTTGAAGTCACCAGCAATTATGACCTTCCGCCCCCTCGCGTCATCTACTAATGCGTCTAATGCAGCTTGAAACTCGCTAAGCTGCATGCTCGGGGCTAGGTAGCAGCTGTATATCCACAGGCTGCCATATTCTGCGCGTACAAACCCAGTAAAGGGCTTTGTGTTCTCCAGCGACGTCGAAGGTTCGCCACATATCCAGAGCGCAGCTTTTCCGTCCTGATTCGCGGTCCATAATCTCGGGCAGTTGGTCTCTATATGGTGGGGTCGCTGATAATGGCAATGTCGATGCGCATTTCTCTAACAGTCTGCTCTAAGACGGCTTGAGCAGCTATGCAATGGTTAAGATTTAATTGCAGAAACCTTAACATTTCATTTTACGTACTGCCTCGCGGTACGCCGGGTATTTATAGCTGCCTGTAGCGTGGTCCGTAGATTTTTCGCCTTTTCGTGTACAAAGGCTACATTTTGGTGGCTTGGAACAGTTCTTTGCTACGTGGCCTATATCCCCGCATCTGAAGCATGTGCCTTTCAGATCTTCTTCGCTGGTGCAGTTTGCCGCAATGTGCCCGAAGCCCTGGCATTTAAAGCACCGCTTTGGTTGGTCTATTGCACGTATACGGCAGATCACCCAGCCGATCCTCACCTTGGCCTTCTCGACAAGCGCCCTGGCTGTTGGCGCTGGGAGAGGAATAATGGCCCTTTGCTGGCCGCCAAATGCTGGTCGCAGCGATTTGATCGCTTCGATCAACAGGGAATCGTCATTTAAGGCATTTTTAACTGCTTCGAACACTTCTTCTTTAGTCGCCAGCTCATCCAGGTCCCTGATCTCAACCTGTGACGTCTCAGTCAACGTTCTCACTATAGCTCGGTCACCCAAGGCTATTCCCACAGCTTCTTGTAGTTCGTTTGGGGAGTGCTCCGGTTTCCTGTTCAGGCGCAGCAGAAGATCGCCCTTCGCGGTCTTGCGAATGCCCTGCACGTCGCCACTTAGGTGCTTGAGGGCCGGGTCGCTCTTCATATCAGCATACGTGCAATCTCCCACTCCGTGGACTTCAATGGCGTCGGCTCTGCAACGCTTCTGCGTTCGCTTGCGTCCGCTGACTTCTGTCCAGCTCTCTGTGTTGCCCTTCTGACCGGAGTTGGCAGGGGCTGCCTTGAGTTGCGTGAGCACTGGGTTTTGACCCTGGCGTTTAGCCTTCTTGGAGGGGGTTCTGCGCTGCTCAGGCATGCCCTCCCTCCGCCGTTTGGGCGTACCTGCCTCTCTTTGGCCCCCGGACTTCGTTGCGTGCGTCTTTAGCACGTTCGGCTCGCCGCTTCTGGCTAATGACGGCGTCGTTTGCACCTCGTCACACTTCGTTTCAGGCGCACAGAGCTTGAGCGCCACCTTCTGCAGGTTTTCTACTTTCGCGAGTTCCTCTCGCATGAGCCCGTTTGTCCGTTGAACAGCGCCGTTAGGCCGTCTAGGACTAAGCCCATCTTTTCGAGCGTGCCTCTCAGCGTTCTTGGCAGCTCATCAGTTTGCTGCACTGGCGTGACCGCCTGATATGGCGGTGATCGCTGCAGCGTAGATCGGCGCACAAAGGCCTGCTGCTCATCCTCCATTTTTCCTATATGGGCACCTGCTCTAACTAACAGGGCTCTACAGGGAAGTCCCTCGGTGGCCAAAATTGGAAATTGGTCTGTACCGCGACCTTTTGTTCCTTTTTGCCCTGGAGCCTGAAGTGAGCACCGATACCGACTTCTTTGCCTGCGTGTAACAACGCTTACCTGCTTAGCAAGAACATCGTAGCCTGAAAGTATGCTGTACTTTCTGCCAGTTATCTTGGACAGCTTATCGCCTGGTTGTTGTCTCCGCTGCGTACTTAGGCCGCTGGTTCTCTAGTGCAGATCAGCTGGTTGTGAACTGCGCTAGCCAACACTACTAACAGCTGTTAGAGTGAATGCAACCAACTGCACAAATAGCTTCGCGAGACGGCTACTAAACTTGTGTGATAAACTCACAACAGCGCAAAAAACACGCCAAGGAGACGCCTCCACTCCCCTCCCCTGGATCGTGGAGTTGTAGACGCCACCCCAGGAACGCCCTGCACGCACCTTTTGGTGTATAATGCCTATGACACAGTTCACTTCGCACGTGAACTAACTTCACTTTAATTTTCTCAGCCAACCCACTGAAATGTTTATTTTCGCACGGAGCAGTCACAAACGCGTGCGCACTCTCATATATCCTCTCGGTGAGTCCTCCCTGTGTATGTGTATGTGTATGTGTATGTGTATGTGTATGTGTATGTGTATGTGTATGTGTATGTGTATGTGTATGTGTATGTGTATGTGTATGTGTATGTGTATGTGTATGTGTATGTGTATGTGTATGTGTATGTGTATGTGTATGTGTATGTGTATGTGTATGTGTATGTGTATGTGTATGTGTATGTGTATGTTTATGTTTATGTGTATGTGTATGTGTATGTGTATGTGTATGTGTATGTGTATGTGTATGTGTATGTGTATGTGTATGTGTATGTGTATGTGTATGTGTATGTGTATGTGTATGTGTATGTGTATGTGTATGTGTATGTGTATGTGTATGTGTATGTGTATGTGTATGTGTATGTGTATGTGTATGTGTATGTGTATGTGTATGTGTATGTGTATGTGTATGTGTATGTGTATGTGTATGTGTATGTGTATGTGTATGTGTATGTGTATGTGTATGTGTATGTGTATGTGTATGTGTATGTGTATGTGTATGTGTATGTGTATGTGTGTATGTGTATGTGTATGTGTATGTGTATGTGTATGTGTATGTGTATGTGTATGTGTATGTGTATGTGTATGTGTATGTGTATGTGTATGTGTATGTGTATGTGTATGTGTATGTGTATGTGTATGTGTATGTGTATGTGTATGTGTATGTGTATGTGTATGTGTATGTGTATGTGTATGTGTATGTGTATGTGTATGTGTATGTGTATGTGTGTGTATGTGTATGTGTATGTGTATGTGTATGTGTATGTGTATGTGTATGTGTATGTGTATGTGTATGTGTGTATGTGTATGTGTATGTGTATGTGTATGTGTATGTGTATGTGTGTGTGTGTATGTGTATGTGTATGTGTATGTGTATGTGTATGTGTATGTGTATGTGTATGTGTATGTGTATGTGTATGTGTATGTGTATGTGTATGTGTATGTGTATGTGTATGTGTATGTGTATGTGTATGTGTATGTGTATGTGTATGTGTATGTGTATGTGTATGTGTATGTGTATGTGTATGTGTATGTGTATGTGTATGTGTATGTGTATGTGTATGTGTATGTGTATGTGTATGTGTATGTGTATGTGTATGTGTATGTGTATGTGTATGTGTATGTGTATGTGTATGTGTATGTGTGTATGTGTATGTGTATGTGTATGTGTATGTGTATGTGTATGTGTATGTGTATGTGTATGTGTATGTGTATGTGTATGTGTATGTGTATGTGTATGTGTATGTGTATGTGTATGTGTATGTGTATGTGTATGTGTATGTGTATGTGTATGTGTATGTGTATGTGTATGTGTATGTGTATGTGTATGTGTATGTGTATGTGTATGTGTATGTGTATGTGTATGTGTATGTGTATGTGTATGTGTATGTGTATGTGTATGTTGTAGTATGTTGTATGCCAAATGAGCATATGCCCACAGTATTGTAGAGTATACAATATAACAAGTGGTCATATGCCCAACTCAAAAGTAAGAGTAACAACTCATAACATAACGACACTTTGTTGCTATGTTTATACAATCATAAGTGCAGTAATAGGATCCGTCACTTATGCGGACTGGCCGCATCGTGAGATCGCTAGCGTAAGCACTTCTTGAGTATGTACCATCTGTACATATATATGTATATATACATAACTACATATGTGCCATGTACTGCAGTTCTCTCTCTCTCTGCCGACGCTCTTAGCGGCAGAGCTCACTTAGAATATTGTATGTAATAAGTAAAATATAAAATTGAATAAAACCGAGAGAACACTCTCGACTAAGGTGTAAACCGAACAAAGCCGTCTTTATTATTGTTTCGACATTTTTTGCTTAACATGGCGACCGTGACAAGTGTCACAAACATGTTAAAAATATAACATGTGGAAAAAAAAAATACAAATAATTATATACAACTACAACTGGAGGTGCAACAACGAGACGAGCAGCAGTAACAATATACAACTACAACGGCGCGGGATAAAGAACAACAATTTTCTTCAGCAGCGATGGATTAAAGCCAATGTTCTGAGTGAGTAAGGTGTATTTCGTTTGTGTTAAAAGTCGAAATGTCCATACGCATCACGCTTGATGAGTATAGCACAAGAAAACAGTAGACAACGCCGAGGCTACAATTAAGCAAAACCAACCAAAAAGGAAACCGGGGAGGCATTCAGCTGGGCATAAAACCCGTAAGGCGGAAATATGCAAAGAATTATATAACAGCAGCAAGCCCCCGAATTGGAAAGATGCCAAGAGGCTAACCGATGAGCTAGACTTTCTTGATGCACAATCAAAAATACATAAAACACAAATGAAACGCCTTCCACTCATCCTATAAAGAACTTAGCTAATAAATACTTAAACAGTCCAAACGCAGAAAACAAGAAAGAGCCCAAACAAATGAAGAGATGCCCCAACAGCCTGTGAGAAGACCAGCACCGGCGACCCAACAGCCTGTGCGAGGACCAGCACCGGCACCATTTAGCGTTCCAAGCTAAGTCATCTTCGGGGACCGGCAGCGCTACAGAGAGCGCGCAACTTAATTTAAAAAAAAAAAACATATTTGTTAATCAAAAGAATTGTATAATAATTTTAATGTAAACCCACATGAAATGTAAAGAAATGTTTGTAATACTGAGCGATAATTGCGTTGCTCGTAATAGAGTATGGCCTGTGAAGCCATACGAAACATTAGACAGGAGATCACTGCGTTGATCGAATAGAAAAATATAAAAAATTTAAAAAAAAAAAAAAAAAAAAATTTAAAATAAATCATCTACACAATATATATTCTTTAAAAAAAATAACAATTTATCCGAAATTCAAATTGAATGCTTTCGAATTCAATCTCAAAAGACAATAATATATTAGAAGTAGAAAATATGTTAGACCACGAATCGAAAGTAGCGGATTCAACCGCAAATGTTATTAATAACGTCGAAACTGTCTCAGTAGATTTAAAAGTAATAACGGTTATGCTTATAATAATTGCTATTCTTTTATTAGCAAATGTACTAACTAAATTATATAAGTTGCACAATAAGTGCATAAAGAAAACATATGCAAGTAGAGCAGACAATTTAGAAATGATATAATATGATAAGCATTGAAACGAAATCTATAATAAAGAACCAAATTATACAATAAATGCATTACAAATATTGCAAAAACATATCGAATTCATTAAAATAACTGAATTCGAAAACGAATACATAGAAATTTTTCAAAGTATTGCAAGCCCATTAATCGGTTGTTCCAAAACTGAAAAGGGCATGGTGTTGAGTACATTACCTTATGTAATGGTAAAAACTATCAGCGAAACACATGCAATACTAGGCACAGAAACCCTACTGATGCTGCGCATACACCGCTAAAAACTTTTCTATTAAACAATGGAATGGAATGCATTAGCGAAGAAAATAAATGATTATAAAGACAAGTTCGAAAAATAATACAAATGTATCAATTCTGATAAAATAATAAAGTCAGATACATTGGTACATCACGCGCAAATATTAACAGCTCAATATAATAACATAGTAACTACAATAAACAAAGTTAATGATAAATTAACGCAGGAGCATACAAATATATGTCAGAAAATTGTAAAAAGTTTAAAAACCAGATTACATAATATTGGTACTAGACGGAGTATTGTAATAACAATCCCAGAAGATCCAAATCTGCTAGCTGAATTCAACGAGAACCAGTTAGAAGATTTAGATGAGTCTAAACCAGTAATCAATCCAGATATTGATATTGATAGTGACATTGAAAGGCTCCAAGAAAATACAGAAACAATGACTAACCAGGTAGCCTTAGACAGGGAATACGTGAAGCAGGTTTCCTCTTCAGTCCCTGAATTTGATGGTAAAAAGCTATCATTAAACAGATTCCTAACTGCTTTACGCATTGTGGAAATAACTAAAGGCGACCAGGAGGATATAGCAGTTGAGGTTATTAAATCAAAATAACCGGCACAATTCTGTACAAAGTACAAAATGAATCTACTATATCCGAATAATAAATAAGCTTAAAGATAACGTAAAAGGAGAATCTCCCGACGTATTAAAAGCTAAATTAATGAATATAAAACAAAAAGGCAAAACTGCTTCCCAGTATGCAACCGAAATGGACAATTTGCGAAAGCAATTGGAGGCAGCCTTTATTGATGACGGCCTAGACCCAAACAATGCAGAAAAATTCTCAACAAACGAGTCTATTTCTGCAATGATTAAAAATTGAGAGCATGAGAAACTGAAAGTAATACTGGAAGTTGGTAACTTCGTTACTTTCAATGATGTAATGGGTAAATATATCCATTGCAGCACAGAAATGACTGGAAGTGCGAGTACAGTATTATTTCAGCGAGGCCGCAATAATAGAGGAGGTAGTTACTATCCTCAAAGAGATAGAGGCAATGGCCGTGGTAACTACAATTCCAATAATAATAATAACAGAAACAACAATAGAGGTGGACGAGGTTATAACCGAGGTAGGAAGAATTCCAACCGAGGTAACAACCAAAATAGAAATCATTATAACAATAACAATAACAATAATGTCCGAGTTGCCCAAGATACTTCGGGAAACTCGCAGACACCTCCAGATACTCAGGGTTAAATAGTAAAATATATACTGTTAACTTAAGTCTCAGCAATGTCGTATCATTCAAAAATGTTGCAAAAATAAAAAGTAACATTTTTGATTGATACAGGTGCAGATATTTCAATTATAAAGAAAATTCTGATGTCTTTCATGACATCCAAATCAATAAAATTATAGACATTCGAGGCATAGGAGAAGGAGTAATAAACTCCAAAGGACTAGTCTCAATCGAACTACAAACAGACAAATACATTATTCCATATAAATTTCATCTTCTTCATTCAAATTTCGCAATCCTTGCGATGGAATAATAGGATTAGATTTCATAAAAACATTTAATTGCCAATTAGATTACAATAGTTCAGAGGATTGGTTTATAATTAGATCACAAAACCTAACGTATCCTATCTATGTTCCAATAACATTTAGTTCTGGTACTAATTCCACACTTCTACCAGCAAGATCACAAGTGATACGCAAAATAGAGTTGTCTTCAGCAAACATTTTAATTCCAAATCAGGAAATTAAATTGGGTGTTTATGTTGCAAATACTATTGCTACAGCCCAAAATACTTTTGTCCGATTTTCGAATACCACAGATAAATGCCAAATAGTAGGCATTAATAACATAAAATTTGAATCACTTTCCAACTAATTTGTAGTTCAAAATCTAAAAGAAAATAGAAAAGAGTCTGTAATTAATAAATTAATGAAAAATTTTCCAATTTTGTTTAAAAAAACAACTTGAAGAAATATGCACCGAGTATAGTGATGTGTTCGGACTTGAAACCGAACCAATCACAACAAACAACTTCTATTAGCAAAATCTGAGACTTAAGGATGATGAGCCAGTATATGTTAAAAATTATCGATGTCCGCATAGCCAAATAGAAGAAATCCAGCATCAAGTTGGAAAGTTAATTGAACAAAATATTGTTGAACCGTCTGTTTCACCTTATAATAGCCCACTCTTATTAGTCCCAAAGAAATCTCTTCCGGGCTCTAAAGAGACAAAATGGCGATTAGTAATTGACTATCGCCAAATAAATAAAAAATTGCTGTCAGATAAATTTTCACTCCCCAGAATTGACGATATTCTTGATCAATTGGGTAGAGCTAAATATTTTTCATGCCTTGACTTAATGTCAGGTTTCCACCAAACCAAGTTTATTTAAAGAATAGGTCATAAATTAGAATCTTCTTATGTAGGACCATTTGAGGTCATTAGTATAGAAAACAATAATAATATAATTATAAAGAATAAGAAAAATAGGGAACAGAAAGTTCATAAGGATAGGCTTAAAAGGATTAATAAATAAAACAAAAAAAAAAGAATAAGAATATATATATATTTCAAAAAAAAAAAAAAAATTTATAAAATAAAAAAAAAAATTTCTTTTATACAACATAGTATATAAAAGATATAAAAATAATACTAATAACAATTTTTATATTAAATAACTACAATATTATACGTTACTTTTTTTTAATAGGGAGGTGTAGTATGTTGTATGCCAAATGAGCATATGCCCACAGTATTGTAGAGTATACAATATAACAAGTGGTCATATGCCCAACTTAAAAGTAAGAGTAATAACTCATAACATAACGACACTTTGTTGCTATGTTTATACAATCATAAATATACATAAGTGCAGTAATAGGATCCGTCACTTATGCGGACTGGCCGCAGCGTGAGATCGATAGCGTAAGCACTTCTTGAGTATGTACCATCTGTACATATATATGTATATATACATAACTACATGGGCACATATGCACTGCACTTCTCTCTCTCTCTGCCGACGCTCTTCGCGGCAGAGCTTTACTTAGAATATTGTATGTAATAAGTAAAATATAAAATTGACTAAAACCGAGTGTATGTGTATGTGTATGTGTATGTGTTTTCTTTTTTTTTTTTTTTTTGCTTACGGCATGGAGGTGAAAATCTTCGTAAGATACTGATGGCCCGGGCCAACCGTATGCACGATTCGCTGACTCCGTCAACACCTACGTACTAAACTCACCCCCCACTCACACACCACATTCCCCGCGGGATCACCGCAAAGTTTTACTTCGCGGGGATGGGTTGCCTATTTTAGGCAGTCTCCGTTATTCGTCGCTCCTTTTCGCATCGTCTCAGATCCCTCTGGATGCCTATTATCAGCTGACTTATATTCCTCCAGTTGTCCTCTCCTTCCAGCATGAACGTTACTAGTCCCTCAGATGGGGGTACAGAGCCTACTGCGTCTCTGTACCTCGAGCATTGGTACAGCACGTGTTCCGGGTCTTCGTCCAAATTTGGGCATGTCGGACACTCAGAGGTGTGGAAGTTAATTGCGTTAGGTGGAAGTTAATTTCTCCGTTCCGTCTCCTAATCCATTGCTCCAGATTGGGGATTAGTTTGTGTGTCCATCTCCCCTTGTTCGCCGTGTTCCATCTCTCCTGCCAAGTTGCCATTGATGTTGCTCTCTCCGACCGTCGGATGACGTCTATTGAGACAGCTCCGCCTGTCGCTATTCGTGCTTTGTATATGTTCTCCATTTCCTTGCCCAGTATATCTACTGGCAGCATGCCTGCCAATACTGTGGCCGCCTCGTCCGACACCGTCCGGAATCCAGAAATGGTGCGGAGTGCGCTTAGCCTGTAGGGGACTGACATTTTCCTTCTCAGGCCTTTCTGGCTTGCGACTGCTGATGCCCATATCGGTGCAGCATAGAGCAGCACGGAGGCTACAACTCTCGCGAGGAGTAGGCGTCTACCTGCTCTAGATCCTCCTATGTTTGGTAGCATCCTCGAAAGGGCCGCCTGCATTTTTGCCGTTTTCTGGCTAACATAGTCTACGTGAGGACGAAAGCTAAGCCTGTTGTCTAACATGACCCCCAGATACTTGATGGAAGCCTTTGACTCGATACTAACGCTGTCTACCTGAAATCTAGCAAACTCAACTATCTTGCGGCCTGTTATAAGCACAGCCTCTGTTTTATGGCCTGCCAGCTCCAGGCTAGCGCCACGCATCCAGCTGGCCACGATCCTTATGGCTGCATTGGCTGCCGCTTCTACTTCTTTTATTTCTTTGCCCACTACTACTAGGGCCAGATCATCTGCGAATCCTATGATTCTGCATCCCTGGGGCAATTGTACTCTGAGCACCTCGTCGTACATTATGTTCCACAGGAGTGGTCCCAAGACCGACCCCTGTGGTACCCCTGCTGTGACCATGTAACTCCTAGTACCGTCTTCCGTATCATAAATTGTTTGGCACCCCATCTGGTCCTGGAGCCTTTTTGTCGTCTAGCTTCTTGCTTGCCACTACCACTTCGTCTGTCGACACCTGCTGCACAAGTTCCGTGCTGCGTGAGCGGCTGAAGACCTCCAATCTTGGGTGATGGGGGAACAGTGCCTCAACTATAGTGGCGAGTGCGGTAGGACAGGTCACACGGGTTGTTCGCTGGCTGCGGATCTTCTTCGTGACAACCTTATAAGCCGTGCCCCACGGGTTTACATCGGCCTCGTCGCATATTTGCTGGAAGCAGCTGGATTTGCTTTGTTTGATGCTTCTTTTGAGGTCTCGCTTGGCTGCCCGCAGGTCATCCAGCCTAGATACAAAGTCTGGGCGGCCTCGGGCTCGTTGGGAGCGTCTTCTAGCGCGTAGGCAGGCCTTCCTTAGGTTGCTGATTTCCTCGTTCCACCAGTAGCAAGGTTCTCCTCTTCTGTTTGGCTTCCTCCTGGGCATGGATAAGTCGCACGCGTCCGAGATGTTTTCCATAAGCTGCCGTGCCATGTCTTCTTCTGCCGTGGCCCCAGTCCATCGAGCATGGCGTAGGGAATCCGTGTATGTTTCCTTGTCTAGGCAGTTGTCCTTCCATTTGGGTCCTGTTGTTTTGGGCTGCTGTTTTCCCGTCCTCTCCCGATCTCGAAATGTACTGCTTGGTGGTCGCTGAATGTGCATTCATTGCTGACTTTCCATGTGGTTAGCCTATAGAGTGAGCTGCTGAGCAGGGTGAGGTCTATAATAGAGCCTCTACCGGCCTTGCAGTACGTGAGCTCCTGCCCGTCGTTTGCAAGGCCCAAGTCGATCGCCGCGAACTCTTCTAGAAGGGTGGTCCCTCTCGCGTTGGTTTCCTTTGTTCCCATTCCATGGCCCAGGCCTTAAAGTCTCCTGCTATGACGAGGGGAGCTCTGTTGCGAGCGTCTTCTCATATTTCC